>VZRQ01007831.1:289123-314600 GCA_013397975.1 Machaerirhynchus nigripectus | reverse complement strand
TTGCCCAGACCCTTCTGTTACTGTGTCAGAGTCAGCCCCGGTTACTGGTGCCAGCTGCTGTTCCAGCCTGTCTCCCTCCCAGCCACAAACCAGCGCGGTGCTGCCGGAGCTTTTCCTCTCTCCCTGCTTCTGGGCACCTGGCTGCGCTCAGCCTGCACAGCTGCGGAGGACATGGCAGAGCAGAGGTACTGCGTGGACTATGCCAAGCGAGGCACCGCGGGCTGCAAGAAGTGCAAGGAGAAGATCGTGAAGGGGATGGTGCGCATTGGAAAAATTGTCCCCAATCCTTTCACCGAGTCCGGGGGGGACATGAAGGAGTGGTACCATGTCAAGTGCATTTTTGAGAAGCTGGACAAGGCCCGGGCCACCACCAAGAAAATCGAAGACATCACAGACTTGGAGGGGTGGGAAGAGCTGCAGGATGAGGAGAAAGAAACAATCAACAAGTACATCTCAGGTGAGGCACAAGGCAGTGCCTGGGTCACTTTTCTCCTTACTTTCAAGTTATGCCACAGGTTGTCACCCAGCTGTGCCTTTACCATGAAATCCTCGTGGGTTTATTTGTATGCCTTAGGGACAAAGTGTGTGGTGCTGCGCCAATCCCTGTCTCAGCCCTGTGGGAAAGGGAAGAAATGGTTACTTTCACAGTGGTACTCCTTGATTCATTTGTCACAACTGGTTGTGGACAAGGCCTAGGTGATTTAAATCATCAGCAAATAAAGCCCATGAGGAAGCATCAGTTATGTTCCATTTTAACCTTTTTCTGTGATCTCTAATTATGTGTTCTTTTAACTTTTGTTATCTAAAAAAAAAATAGGTTTTTTTTCCTCCCTAAATTCCNGGCCACCACCAAGAAAATCGAAGACATCACAGACTTGGAGGGGTGGGAAGAGCTGCAGGATGAGGAGAAAGAAACAATCAACAAGTACATCTCAGGTGAGGCACAAGGCAGTGCCTGGGTCACTTTTCTCCTTACTTTCAAGTTATGCCACAGGTTGTCACCCAGCTGTGCCTTTACCATGAAATCCTCGTGGGTTTATTTGTATGCCTTAGGGACAAAGTGTGTGGTGCTGCTCCAATCCCTGTCTCAGCCCTGTGGGAAAGGGAAGAAATGGTCACTTTCACAGTGGTACTCCTTGATTCATTGGTCACAACGGGTTGTGGACAAGGCCTAGGTGATTTAATTAATCAGCAAATAAAGCCCATGAGGAAGCATCAGTTATTTTCCATTTTCACCTCTTTCTGTGATCTCTACTTACATGTTCTTTTAACTTTTGTTATCTTAAAAAAAAATTAGGTTTTTTTTCTCCCTAAATTCCCTTTTCTTTTAAGGCTTTTTGCTTTGTAACCTCATAATATGTTGAGGGATGTATGAGATTATTCCTGACTGCCTCTTTGAACCGTACTCCTTTTCAGAAGCCAATTCCAAGACTGGAGGTACCCCGAAGAAAAAGGTGATAGTGCAGGCAAAGCTCACTGCCACAGGACAGCTGACCACAAAAGATCCACCAAAGAAATTCTCTGGATTCACTGGTAAGAATCAAGAAACTGATTCTGGGAAATCAATTTCTTTTAATCTCAGCATCAGAGGTATTTTAGCTTGGCTCAGATCAGTAGGTTTTTATCTATAGATGACTTAGGGTTTTTTTAAAAACCCTAAGGTTTGTCAAAAGCTGTCAGTGCTTTCTTAGGCTGTTGGTCTTGAAAGAACATCTTGAAAGATGTTGGAGTTTCCCAAGGAAACAAAGGTTCTGCCATGACCCACATTGTCAGGCTGACTCCATCTGCCTGCATCCATTGGCTCATTCCAGTCAAACTGAAGGCATAGCCTAAAGTTATCCCATGTGGAGCTCAAAATCTGGGAAAAACTGGTGAGGGATTCCCAGTTAGGGTGTTCATGGAAGGGAAAACTTGTCCTGAGGAGCAGCTGCCAGCAGGACAGTCCCTGTGTGAGCTCTGACTGACCTGACACTCACTTGGAGCTCCAAACTGCCCAGGGCCACAACACAGCCAAAGACATCACCTCCTGTAGGGGATTTGTGTTAGGAGAGAAAAGGGGATTGGGACATTTCCCCCCATTTTAGAAATTGCCTTAGGGAAACATTTTGCTGTGAAAGGGCAAAAACCTATAAAGTAGGAAAAAAAAATAAAACAAGCATCTGGAAGGAGAAATTCCTTTACACTGTGTTTAATCGTGTTTTTCTGGTAGAATTAAGATCCAGAAAATTCTGGTGTAACGTGAAGGGTAAAAATAGTTTGAAGGGTTTTATAAAAGTCATCAGTTTTAGCTCTGAAGTTTTGCCAGCACACTGGGATTGTTCCCAGCTTGCCAGGCAGAGGTAACTTCAGCATTTGCTCCATACTGTTAAAAAAGCAACTTGTGATGTGTTTGGTGCAGCTAAGCCAAAGAATTCAGAAGATGCCCCTGCAAACTCTGCCCACAAGTCCAGCCTGTCTGCAACCAAGTGTGATCCCAAGCACAAGGACTGCCTGCTGCGGGAATTCCGGAAGCTCTGTGCCATGGTGGCTGAGAAGCCAAGCTACAATGTGAAAACACAGATCATCCAGGACTTCCTCAGGAAGGGATCTGCAGGAGGTATGGCTCCTGCTTGGCATTCTCAGCCCTCTCGAAATCAACCTCGAAGTCTGATTTCAAAAGGAAAGGTGGAATTAAAATCTGATTGTTGTGTGGTCCCAGCCTTATACTGTGGTGATTTCTGAACTGTGGAGATAAGCTTTGAGAAGTGAACTCTTTAAATGGCAAATTCAGACAAAAATGTCTCACTCAGGTGTTGTAGGTGCCAAATCTAGTGCTGAGATCAGATTTGGAGGCAAATTGTGGCTATTTCCCGTAAGAACTCCTTTCATGTGGAGCAAACAGAAGCCCCAGCTGTGGGTTTTATCCCCAGGGTTATTCAAATGGACACAACCAACCAGAGCCAGGACATGAAAATAAATCCTCAGAGTTATAATGTGCTTTTTTTTTTCCAGATGGTTTTCATGGTGATGTATACCTGACCATTAAGCTGCTGTTACCAGGTGTCATTAAAATAGTTTACAACTTGAATGATAAGCAGATTGTAAAGCTGTTCAGTAGGATTTTTAACTGCAACCAGGAAGAAATGGTCCGGGACCTGGAGCAGGTGAGTGCAGACAGCAGCTCTCTTAATTTCTGCTGTTCAGCCCTTTACTTATGGAAATTCTCTAATGGTTTGGGGTTTTTTACTCCTTAGCTTGACTGTTAGAATGGGAGCTGGTGATTTATTTTGGCTTTAGCAGTTTTCATAGCATTTTCTGCCATCTGGAACCTGTAGAAAATCATGTTTGAACAGAAAGCAGCATAAGAATTCACCTGCAAAGCTTTAGCAAGCAAGACTAAAATTATCTAGGCAAGGTGGGCTGCATCTGTTTGTCTAAACTCCTTTGTCTGGCACATTCCTCCAGAACTGATTTATATTACTCCTTTTGTACCATCACATATCAAAACCTGGGATTCAATTAACAGACCTGTCACTGGCAGCTGCAGTTGGTTGATACAATTAAGCTGCTGCCATTGCAAGTGCTCAGCTGTGCACTGAGTCCCTGTGCACCCTCTGATTCACTGCAAGGTGCAGAAAAGGGGTGAATTAGGTATTAAAGGTAATTCTTCCATCTCTGTTCATTGCCTTGCTATGTACTGCCTTCTAGTGACATCACTAGCCTGCCCCACATCCTTGGATTTACAAGTAGATACATCCTGAGGAAATAAAGGGTCTGTGCTGCTGCTGCAGTGAGAAATAGAGCCATGAGATGATGCTGGTACTCTTAGTTACCATTTTAGGCAAATGAAACAGCTGAGCAGCTTTATGTGTTGTGGCAGCTTCCTTGAATATTTGATTCCGATTTCTTCATGCAATCCCAGCATCATTCCTGTCCTTTATCCTCACTGGGACTGTGCTGAATCCCCAGTGGCACCTCCATTCTCTGGCCATGCCTCTCAGCCACACCCTGGTTTTGTTTTTGGAGACAGGGAGATGTTTCCGAGACCATACGGATCTTCTTCGAGCAGAGCAAGACTTGTCCTCCAGCAGCCAAGAGCCTCCTGACCATCCAGGAGGTCGATGAATTCCTGATCCAGCTGTCCAAGCTCACCAAGGAGGATGACCAGCAGAGTGTCCTGCAGCAGATCAGTCGCAGGTGAGGGAAGGAATCGGCCTCTGAAGGTTTGCCCAAACACTGGGAGTGGTTCTCTACAAGCTGGAGTAGGTGAAAAATTAATCATGAGCCACTGAGACTGAGCTTAATTAGCATCTGTAAGCTGCTTTAGTGGTGTGATTGAGAAACCTTGGCAGCAATTGAGAATTTATGGCTCTTGTTCATGCCAGAGAACTTCATCCCTGCCTGTCAGGACACTTCAGTCAGTACCAAACAAGTGATTTGCAGAAATATACTAATGGTGTTTAGCTGTTAATCAAGTTGCTGTTCTTACGTATGTTGGGAAAAACCTTCAGGACATTTAGACAAAGATTCTTGGTCTGGCTCGGTTTGTGTTGATCTGAGGCTGAGGATTTTACTATTAGTTATTCTTGATGCATTAATTAAATAAATTTTGGAAGGTACATCAACACTGAGGTGGAATTAATGTTGGCATAAAGATGCTGGAAAATCTTTTGGATGTCCCCTTGTGCCTCTGGGGTGTCAGTATTAACATGTGTCCTCAGTTGTGTTTAAACCCTACACATAGGGAAGACCTTTCTTTAAAGAGACCTGGATCAGTTCCTTCTTTTCAGCTGGAAAGTTGTTCAGTTCGGTGCCCACCTTTGCTTAATGTTCTCTTCTTCAGGTGTACGGGCAACGACCTGAAATGCATCATCAGGCTAATTAAGCATGACTTGAAAATGAATGCTGGAGCAAAGCACGTGTAAGTGACATAAACCCAGAAATGCTCATTTCCTGAGGCAGCAGCAGCAGACCTGAGGCTGATCAACGTTCCCCCCTCTCCTCCATGGGTTGCAGGTTGGATGCTCTGGATCCCAACGCCTACGAGGCGTTCAAGGCCTCGCGGAACCTGCAGGACGTGGTGGAGCGGGTGCTGCAGAACCAGCAGGAGGCTGCGAAGGTGCCGGGGCTGAAGAAGACCCTGAGCGTGCAGGCCTCGCTCATGACCCCAGTGCAGCCTATGCTGGTAGGTTGGGTCCCCTCCTGCCAGCTGGGCACGGAGCAGAGACCCCCCAGCTGGAAGGGTCAGGGGCCAGGGCAGTGGTTGTGCAGTGTGGGCTCACTGTTTCATGACATTTTAGAAAGCATCTCCTTCCACGAGGCCAAGTATTCAATATACTCAGTACCTGCCCCTTCAGTGCCACTGCCGAGCTAAAACCTTGCCTTGCTTTCAGTCTTACTCTCAGCCTTTTATTTTTGCTGTCACTGCAGAACTTGATCCTTTCTCTGGAAATAGTGTTAAGCTTTCCAGTGGATTAGAGATTCAAGTAAGTCTGGCTTTTTGTGTGAACAAAGCAGAGTTAAATATTTACTTCTGGGCTGAACACACTCCTACAAAAGGCACAGTGTACATTTTGAAGCATTTGGAGGAGATAAGCACTGAAAAGCTGTAATTATCTGGGCATATGCAGATGATTCTAAGTAAGTGAATAATTAAGGAAAACTTGGACTCGCTAACAGAGGTTAGCTCCACAAGGGAATTCACTGTAGCTCACTCATGAACTTAGGTAAGAGTAGCTGTATTTTCCATGTATCCCCTGAGTGTTTGGACCCTCTCCCCCCAAGGCTGAGGCCTGCAAGTCCATCGAGTACGCCATGAAGAAGTGTCCCAACGGGATGTACGCCGAGATCAAGTACGACGGCGAGCGCGTGCAGGTGCACAAGAACGGGGATCACTTCAGCTACTTCAGCAGGAGCCTCAAACCTGTGCTCCCCCACAAAGTAAGCACCTGGGCACTGCCTCACCCCTTGTGCCAGCTCACCCACTGCATTCCCAGTAGTTTCTTTCATAGGCAAGGAGGATTCCTTCCCTTATTTCTTATTTATATAGATCTCTAGAATCTGGAAAAGCAACACTTAATATTGCAATCATTTAATTTCGGTGTACATTAAGAGCTTGAAACTAAATTTCATCTGTCTGCTGTGGAGTCCTCTTGATGCACTGCATTTTGGGAGCCTTGGTGCCACCTGGGTGACTTGTTTCTGTATTAAAGCCTCATTTTTCTATTTGTAGACTGCTGTGGGTACCAGAGTAGTGCAGATGTGCCACACGTGCCTCAGATACTTGTGGAGAAAACACCTGCATTGGAGTGAATCCCTCTCTTCAGCCAGTTATTTTTCTTCTCTTTTCCCAAGGTAGCCCATTTTAAGGACTTCATCCCCCAGGCTTTCCCTGGTGGGCAAAGTATGATCCTGGATTCAGAAGTTCTCCTGATTGACAATAAAACTGGCAAGCCACTTCCTTTTGGGACTCTTGGTGTGCACAAGGTAAAAAAAAAATTAAATAAAAATGCTTTGTTTTGTTTGAAGGCTGTTATTCTGCTGACTTAAACGCAATCTGTTCATTATCCCAGGGTAATTTCAGAGCTTTGGTATTTGTTAGAGCATCTGGGGGAAAAAATAAGATCCCTGAAAAGGCTGATATTGACAAGCTGCTGCTCTAATACAATAAATTGATATTAACCTGACCACTGGCAGCACATTAACAAAACTTCATCTCAAGATATGAATACTAAAATACTGATTTAAAATTAATATTACAATAATACTAAAAAATCTTTGGAAAATTTTGCAGTTCTGTCATTGTTTCTCATGGCTTGAGCAGTGTATGGCAGCCTGGGAGAACACAGGGATGCAATGATTATCCCATGTAAGAGTTATGTAGTGCTTGTGTCTAGACTGAATGGGGGTGAGGAAAAGGACAGGAAAAAGAAAATTAAACTATAACTGCTTAAATTAAAAGTAGCCATTAATCTGCTGTCTCTAGAAATGTGTTGGGTTTTCTGCAGCAGTAGTGACAGATGTTGCATCGCCCAAAGTCATTAATATTTTTAGCATTATTTCCCATTCCTAGGAAATGAACATGTTTTATCTTCTTAGCTCGTGCTTTGTCACATTCAGTGTAAATCTTAATTCTCAGAATACTTCTTTTAGAAGAGGCCTAAGCTTATCATACCTAAAGTATTACAGAGAGAAAAATCCATCCTTTTTGATTACTTTTCTAAAACTGTTTGCTGTGCCTGCAGAATTCTCTTAATTCATTGTGTTTCAGAAAGCTGCTTTCCAGGATGCCAACGTTTGCCTCTTTGTGTTTGACTGCATCTACTTCAATGACATCAGCCTGATGGACAGGTGTGTCTGCAGGGGAGAGTGGCTGGGCTGGTTTGCCAGGATGAACTGGCTGGAAAACACCACCAGTGCAGGGAGACCAGTTCACCTGGGCTGTCAGACTGGCCACTCACTGTAAAACCAGGGCTGCGTGGGAGGGACCTTGCTCTGCCAAGGAGTCTCACTGTGGAGCTCCTCTTGCTCTCCCAAATATTGGGATTAGCTGCATCTCAGCTGCTCATCTGTGGTCCTCTAAACACACTATTAACATGGAATTCCTATTTTATCACTTCCTGGAGGAAAGTAGGAACTAGTCATCCTCTCTGGAACTCTCTAGGATAAATCATTTAATGACTTAAAGAGCTTTTCTCAGCGTTCCTGTTGGGGTTGCTGCTTGTCCCTCACTGTCCCTGCCCTGCTCTAGGCCCCTGTGTGAACGGCGCAAGTTCCTCCACGACAACATGGTGGAAATCCCCAACCGCATCCTGTTCTCGGAGATGAAACACGTCACAGTGAGTCCAGAGTGCCCCTACAACCCCAACCCTGTCCCTGCTCCTTCACCTCGGAGCCTTTTTTGGGATTAAGTCTGCAAATTCACCCTGGAAAAATGGTTCTGCTTCTGCTCTGTGTGCAAGACTTCTTGAGCCAGTGTTGTATTCCCATCTTGTGCTGGCTGCAAACCCTTCAGCATGATCTTAACTTGGATACCTCAGGTTTTTTGGCTTGTTAATGATTTTCCAGCCATTGTCACTCTGACACTGTTAGGAGGAGCTAAAGCCTGTTGTGTGACAGTGCAGAGCTGTGACTGCAGCATGGCTGTAGGGAGCCAGACTGCTGCCACTTCCCAAACTGGCAGGCTCAAGTGCCACACAGCCTGAGACATCCTGGCTGCTAAAACCTGCATTGAGGCAGCAGCATGCTGGGCTTTTCCTTTGATGATGCACAAACCTGATGTCCCTTTATTTTTCCCCATTGCTACTGATTTTTGTGGCACCTTGGCTTTGGTGGAGAATGCTTGGACATTTTGGGCAGAGGAAGGTTCACAGGTCCCAAGGTAGTTGGATAGAGAAGGAAGCTGGCACTGCTGGCTGAGCAAATCTGATCTGGGACATACTGGGACACAGTCAGTGGGGCAGCCACATCTCTGAGGGGTATTTTTTAATTAGACAAACCTTCTCTTCTGGGGACATATTCCCAGCTTGGTCACTGGATGTGCAGCAAAGAGAGCATATATGGGATTCTCCTTGGAAAACTGTTGTGAAATTACCTGTTCCTCTCTCTGCAGTTGCTTTGGGTTTAGTGCACCACTGCTCCAAACAGAAAGCCTGAAGACTTCAGCCCTTTGACAATCCTGAGCTAACCATGATCCCTCTCCTTTCCAGAAAGCTTCAGACCTGGCAGACATGATCACCCGAGTCATCCGGGAGGGGCTGGAGGGGCTGGTGCTGAAAGATACCAAGGCAAGTTCATGTTCTCTCTGTACTGGTGTAAGCTGGGAACTGGGGAATGACAACAGAATCAGCTCTGAGACAGAATCACACCCTGAGCGTTCTTGAAACATCTCTGGGTTCCTCTCAGTGCTGACATCCAGCCCAAGCTGCTCCTCCTGCTGAGCTGGGTAAAGGCCAGGGCTGTGTGAGGAGCTGCTGCCCACCAGGGGATCTCTCTGAGGGGTTCTGCCTTGCTTTGCACAGGGCAGTTATGAACCAGGGAAACGCCACTGGCTGAAGGTGAAGAAGGATTATCTCAATGAGGGGGCGATGGCTGACACAGCTGACCTGGTGGTGCTGGGGGCATTCTATGGACAAGGCAGTAAAGGTAGGTCTGGAGTTGGCTTAGGGCAGAGATCTCTCTCTTCAGGGAACTCCCAAGGTTTTCCCTGTTGCAGGCCTCCAGAGTGAGAGTGGCTGGGGCAGGGATTACCTGCTGCAGCCCATCATGTGCTGGCTGTGGGTTTGCTGTGGGTTTGCTGTGGGTTTGCTGTGGGTTTGCTGTGGGTTTGCTGTGGGCTGTTGGCACAGCAGAGCTGGAGGTGTTGGGCTGGGCTGTTGCACAGTGCAGGGGCTCTGTCCAGCTTTGTGAGTGGAGCTGATGCCCTGCAGCCACCACAAGCCCAGGCCCCTTTGACTCCCAAAGACGGAAAAGGGTTTTGGCTCTGATTTTTGAAAAGCTGTGGCTTGTCCTGTAGAAGGTGTGAGCCCCTGCTGTCCCTGTGCAGGTGGGATGATGTCCATCTTCCTCATGGGCTGCTACGACCCCAAGAGCGAGAAGTGGTGCACTGTGACCAAGTGCTCTGGGGGCCATGATGATGCCACCCTGGCACGTCTGCAGACAGAGCTGGACATGGTGAAGATCAGCAAGGTGAGAGAGGGGAGCAAAGGGCTGAGCTGCCCTCGAGGTGCTGCTTCACTGCAGGGTGCAAGTGCCCTGCCAGGAATGAATCAGAGCACATCAAGCACTTGACACAAGTGAGGTGTCAGTGCAGCCAGCTCCTGGATGAGGCACTGCCTGGGATCTGTACCCAGACACTGAGTGGGAAGCCAGGCACCATCTGTTTCCTGCTAGGACAAAGTTCGTTGGGAAGATTGCAATTCTCTGTCTGGATTTTTGGGCGTGTTGTGATTGGCAAAGGCGGTCACTAGATGGGGCTGTGGGAAGGGAGTGCTCAGTCAGACTCTGGTCTGGTGGCTCCATAACCTGGGCTTGGAGTTAAGATTTCTGTAAATTACTTTTCTTGCTTTTCCAGACTGGACAAATAAACAAAGAGCTGAATTTTCATATTAACTTGACATCCTGAAGGCCATTTGCATCAAGGTTGTAGAATCTTTAGGAAAAAAAAGGGTAGTTTTACATGAATCACAATTGGGGCAACTGTTCTTGTTTCACACACAGAATGACAGGGAGTGAGGGCTGTGTTTCAGGTAATATTTGTGGTTTTCTAGAGGAGAAAAACTGCTGCAGGTCAGTCCAAGTTTCATCCATGCAAAGGCAATATAATACCTCCATGCTGGTCTACTTGTAGGTTGTGTTTCAGCAGTTTCTTTTGTAGAATTTGATGATAAGTGTCAATAATTTTAATTTTGTGCTTTGAATTAATAGGATCCTAGTAAAATTCCAAGGTGGCTAAAAATTAACAAAATCTACTACCCAGACTTCATTGTCCCAGATCCAAAGGTGAGTGCTCTCATAATCATTTAACATTTCCCAGCCCTTATTCTGCAATCTTCTATAAATCCTTTAGAAGGACAATTTAGAAGTTGTCTCTGTTACAAAATTAATCTTCATACTTGGAACGGGAAATTAAGCACAAGTTTTTATCTCTCAATCTTGCAGGTGCATTTGAGGCTAAGAGCTTCATGAAGAAATCACACCTGCAGCAGTTTTGGGAAATATTCTTGTGCATTAAATCCCTTCCAGAAGTGAGCTTACTTTAAATTTGAGATATGAGAAATCTGACTTCAAATGGTTGAAGCACAACTGCAACCCGAAAGTTGCTGTTGTTGTAGGGAATGTGTCAGTATGGTCTGTGCCATGTGTGCCTGAAACAGGAGGTGTTCTTTAGAAACTGGCATTTTGTGTTAGTGAAGGTCTCTGGCTTAGTGACAAATTAGGTTTTTCTAATGAAGGTGACCAAGAAAGGTCAGTTCGTGTTTATGGAACTGTGCTGGAGCGGGGAGTGAGTGGGGCTGAGACACTTTGGAGCTGGCTCCTGAGAGAACAGGGGATGTGACGTGGCTTCCTCCCCGCTGTGTTTAGAAAGCCCCTGTGTGGGAGATCACCGGGGCCGAGTTCTCCAAGGCCGAGGCGCACACTGCGGACGGGATCTCCATCCGCTTCCCGCGCTGCACGCGCATCCGCGACGACAAGGACTGGCAGACGGCCACCAACCTGCAGCAGCTGAAGGTGGGTCCTGCAGCACGGGGAGAGCGGGTTCTGCTCCAGCTCAGGGACAAATCACACAGCAGGGCGGGCCGTGAAGGCACCTGCTGGCTGCTGCCTGTGATGGCACCTTCCACGCTCCCTTCACGCCAGGCTCGGGCTGGGTTGTTCTGCTGTGGAGGCCTCTCAGGTCCCTTGAGCTGTTGTGTTGTTGTGCCCTGTCAGCACCGTCTGTGCTGGCAGTTGGTTCCGTCAGCTCTTGTGACAGGGTGAGGAATTGCCTTCCTCAGGGGTGACCTTTATTCTCTCCGTGGTCACTCGGCTTCCCGTCGGTTGCTGAGACTGGGAGAGGCATGTTATAATGTGCTGTGGGTGTCCTGGGGCACAGGGGCCAAGTGGCACCAGCCAGGAGCCCCAGGCTGTGGCCACCCCCTCACCCTCCTGTGCTGAGGGGAAGGGGCCCGGTGCCAGCCCCAGCAGTGGGAGCTCTGTGCTCGGGGGAGTTGCTGCAGTTTGGGGCTGGCAGCAGCTGCGAGGGCTGCTTGTGCCATGAGTGCTGCAGCCCCCCTGGGGCCTGCCAGGATCCCTGTGGGGAGGAGAGAGGAACAAACCCCGCTGCAGATGGGCTGTTCCCACAGTGAGCACTGGGCACTGCTCACTCTGCAGGCTCCAGTGAATTGGGCTGTCGTGCTCTGGCACATGATGTGGATGTGGCTTTTGTTCCTCTCTGTGTGGCCTCCCTTAATGCCAGGCAGAGGGGTGGAATGCAGGGAGCTGGGACAGAGCTGACAGGAGAATGCCTGCAGAGAGGTGCAGGAAGGAAAAAGCATCTGAGCAAACACTTGAGGGGGGAGAAGACCAGAGCAGTCCCTGCATCCCAGCTCGTGTCCAGTGTCACACATGATCAGTGCTCTGTTTCTGCTGGGCAGGAGCTGTACCAGCTCTCCAAGGAGAAGGCTGATTTCAATGTTGTGGCTGGGGAGGAAGATGAGTCCACAGCTGGCAGCAGTGGAGAGAATGATGGGAATTCCAGGTCTTCCACACCTCACAGCAGTATTAAGAGTCCCCCAAGCAAGTCCCCTGCCAAAGCCCAGAAGGCAGAAGGTAAGATGAGGGTGCTTTCAGGAGTCTGGGGCTGTGTCCTCTGTGCTTGGGGCAGGCTGGCTCTGGGTCCTTGCCTTCTGTCAGAGGCTTGATGATCCCACCTTTCACATGGCTCTCAGGGATAATGGGCAAAGCTGTTCAGATCCTTGGTTTGGCCCAGTATGAATTGAGTAGCCACAGCTCTGAGATGCCCAGGGATTGGGAAAAGATGGATGGAAACAGCTCTGATGATGCTGTTCGGGTTGGTGTTCGCTGCTCCCATTCCTGCAGGTCCCAGCCCTTTGCTCAGACATTGTTGGCTGTGAGCCAGTATTTAATTTTATTTGGATGGAATTCATGTGTGTAATGGGACACGTGGCTGGAGGGGATTTCCAGGTGAACTGAGCTGGAACATGAAGCAGATTGCTGAGCAGTTTCACCCAGGACAGAGTGGTGACAGCACGGAGGGCAGGTGGCAGCAGCAGCCTGGGAATAGGGGCAGGAGGCTGCCCCACACCACTTAGAGTGTCTCACTTGTTACATTGTAATTCATGGCTTTTCCAGAAAGAGGGGAGGAAACTTGTCCCTTCTGCTCTTCACACGCTCCCCCATGTTAATACACAACCAGTGTCTGGACAGAGCACACACATGTGCCAAATTTATGTTTTCAGAGAGCAAAGGAGTCACTGCATCCCCTCAGAAATCCGAGGAGAAGCGAGGGGAGAAGAGAAAAGCATCCGAGATGGAGGACAACGGGAAAAAGGTACAGTGAGCTGGCAGGCACCCACGGCGGGGCGGGAGGAGGCTGAGGCACTCCTTGTCTGTCCACTTCCATTCCAAGCAATGTTTGCCCAAGCTCTGCTTCTCCTTCCCCCTTCAGCAGCCGCTGCTGGACATTTTCACGGGGGTGAGGCTGTACCTGGCGCCCTCCGTGAAGGACTTCGCCAGAATCCGCCGCTACTTCATCGCCTACGACGGGGACCTGGTGGCAGAGTTCGACACGGCCTCGGCCACCCACGTGATTGGGGACATTGATGACAACCCCGGTGCCCAGCGGGTGACTCCCAGGTGGATCTGGGAGTGCATCCGGAAGCGCAGGCTGGTGGCCCCGTGCTAGCAGAGGGGGCAGTGCTGGCACAGGAACAGCTGGGAACAGGGAGGTGGATTCCTCCATGGAGATGTGGATAGACAGGAAATGCCCTCAGCCATCCAGAGCAACCCTATGGAATGAATTAAAAAAACCTCTCTGAAGAAATGTCACTGCTCACTCCCATTTTCCTGCCCATTCTGTAGACCACGGCCCTTATCCAGGTGCTGGTTTAGTCTCCTTGGGTTTTTAAAGTTTGGGTATTTTTATAGATAAATAAAACTGAAGCAGCTTCTCCTTTGCTGTCAGGACTTACTTTCCTAAGGTTCTTCTGTTCCTGGCAGGAAAACAGACCACCAGCTCCGTGGGACTCTTGGCTGTGGTGCCAAGGTCACTTGTTTTGTCAGGTAATTTTTTCCCCATCAACCTCTTCTGTCCCCCCTCCCAGTAACAACATTTAAGCATCTGGGATCCCAATTTCTGGCCGAGGTTCAGCAGTAGCTGTAGGATCTCTGCTTGTAACAGTCAGAAACAAAGTTAACTAAATCACATTTCAACTTTATTATAAAATTATAAACCAGGCTTCTGTACCAAAACTAGTAAGTTTAACCATCATCGTACCAGAGGATTTAATAGTGAATAACATGCCCTTTCATGTAGAATATTAACTTTTTAAATCTTTAAACCATGTACAGTGTACATAAAGCACATAAATATTTCCATTTACTTTATTAGTTCAGAACATTATATTCCTTTGGATCATTAATCAGTTTCCTCCAGATTTTGATTTTCCTTTAAGAACAACTCACTTGTATCCATCAGCAGAGAATCCATTTTTACAAGGGTAGCAAGAAGAGCCCTCCCTTCACAAAGCACATTTTGGAGCACAGGGTGGGTGGATCTCATTCCCTAGAACTTCAGGCATTGATCTGCAGCTGGATTTATCTGCTGTAGAAAATAAGCCTACCCTCTACAAGGAAAAGCACATGTATCCATAGGGGAATCATCTTCCTGCTAAATTCCCCCAGCCCTGAGTTTATTGAAAAATATGATGTGAATTTTCACAGTGAATTTCCTAAATGAGGCTGTTCAACACTGGGTGCATTCCTGCAGCTCTGTGAGGTCCCTGTGCCCTCTCCAGAGCAAACAGAGTCACTTCTTACCTGCCCTTCTATCACAATGCACTGACTTGTTCAGTTTGTTCTCGTGCTGGAACCTGCTAAGCCTCAAGTCAAAGATGAGAGAACAACCTGACCAGGGGCAGAGGTAAAATTTGGAATGCTGAGAACTGCAGCAGCTGCTGCGTGTTCATGGAGCTCTGAGAGCACCTCAGCAGTGCCTCTCCTGCTGCCTCCTGAGCCATGCATTTCTCATCTCAGGTGCTGCTTTGGCTGCAGCTCTCAGAGCAGACCCTGCACTCCCTGAGCTGAGCTGCTCTCATGGCACAGTCCCTGTCCCAGAACACACCAGATGAATTTGCTGTTGATGTTTTCCCGATGACTGCACAGGAGCTTTGGTGCTGTCCCTGAGCTGCACTGCAGGGCTTCGGGAGCTGAGGGGACGCTGGGTCCGTGCTGTTCTCTGCTGGCAGCCAGGTGTGAGCTCGGAGCCGTCCCCTGTCCCCACAGGCAGCCAGGGAAGCTCTGCAGCAGGGGGGTCTCAGCTCCAGGCTGCCTGGGGATGAGGGCACAATCCTGTGGCGGTGGAGACTGAAGGCAGCAGGATGCTGAAGCTTGGCTGTGCAGCAGCAGCTGTGCCCTGGATGCTTGCAGCCCACTGAGGGGAAAATACACCAGTTACAATCACCTCCTGCAAGAACTGCCAGCCTTCTCTAGGAAGCCTCTTCCAGCTGAACACGCTGCCCAGGAGAGCTGTCAGGGCTCAGGCCACTGACTCTCCTACACAGAAAGGACAAAATTGCTTTTGATGAGCAGTGGAAGGTAACAGAACTGTAAAACTGGGGGGAGCATGGGGGGAACTGATCTGCAGTGGAGATTGCTCACGGATCCAAGGGAGACCAAGGCTTTCTTCCTGGAGTCCCTTTTAAAAAAGAAAAAGTCACCTGTACTTAAATATGATTGTGTAGCAGTGGAGTCCTCGCTGCTCTGCAGCTGCGTGGTTTCCTCACTAAACCCTGGGGAAGACTCAAGCCTTGGAGTCGTAGCTCCCTCAGCAAGTGAGGGCAGTTCAGTTTGAGCCCCACCTCTGGCATGTGCTGTGAAGTCAAAGTCGACAAAATCAAACCAGAAACCTCCCTCTGGCACAGAAACACAAACCCAGCATCCAGGGCAAAGCTGAGCCTTCCCAGCCTCCCTCCCCTGACAGTTTTCAATAATACAAAGACAACCTTGATATAAAATTACACATTTTTCCACAATTGCACAAGGCTGGAATTAGGGAAAGCAGGGGTGATCTGCCTGTCCTGCAAGCATAACAATTTTACATTAAGTTAAAAATAAAACTAACAAGCACAGTGACATTTTAATCTTTGAAAATCAACTTGTTGCTGGGTGTAGCCTGAGCAGCAAAACAAAGGACACTTTTTGAGATCCCAGTTCACTTTTATTATTCAGAGGAAAATACAAAGCCTCTGGAGCTGATCTTCCTGGTGGAAAGCTGGGCATCCATCTGTCCTCAAATTTTCCTAGGATGGAGGTGGTTAATGATTGCTGGCAATGAGCTCCAAGGAGTCCAGGCACTGTGGTGTAAAGCACGATGGTGGGACGAGCAGAGTCGGGCATGGCTTGAGCAGAGCAGTTTTCCCCAGGCTTCCTCCTTCCCTCCCTTGCAGCGGGGTCCATTGCTAATCTCCAGGGTAACTATGTGCAGGGATGCTGGCCCTCTCTCTAAGAGCACTGAGGCTTTAAGGCAGCAGCAGCCCTGACCCCACAGCCACCCTTAGGTCCTGAAGACGTGCACGGCCCTGATCACGTACTGGCGGCAGATGGGGCACTCGCTCATGCGCTTCCCGCACTTGGTGCACGTCACCATGTGCCCACATTCCAGCAGCACACAGTCGGTGGGAGCATCCATGCAGATCCTGCACAGGTTGTCCTCGGTGCTGGGGGGCCCAGCAGCACCTGAGGGGACAGGAGAGCAGGGATGGGTCAGACAAAGGGAGGTGGGGTGGGTTTGTGCAAACCGAGTTGGCTCTGCTGAAAGGATTCCCTAAGGGACAAGGCAGGAATTCCCCTTGTGGCTGCTCCATCAGCCGGCAAAGAGCAGTTTTAGCTTTTACACAGTAATTTCTGGGAGATGGAAACAAATACCACTGACATTCTCAGTGATGAAGCAGCATGGGTCTCTCTTCCCAAGTAACAGCACAAGAGGAAATGGCCTCAGGTTGTGCCAGGGAGGTTTAGATGAAATTCTTCCTAATACCCATTTTCAAAAGGGTTGTCAAGCTTGGAACAGGCTGCTCAGGGCAATGGTGGAACGAACAACCCTGGGGGGGATTTAAAAGCCATGCAGATGTGGCATTTGGGGACATGGTTTAGGGGTGGCCTTGGCAGTGCTGGTTGGACTCGATCTTGGAGGGTTTTTCCCAATCAACAACTCCATGATTAAGGATCTCACTCACCAGTTTGATCATCAGTGTCCAAAACTGCAACAGAAGAAGAGAGAGGGATTTGGTGAGAATCTGAGAAGCTGGGATAGAAGTGTTACCAGGCAGGGGCTGGAAACCCTGAGGGAGTTGCTAAACCAAAACTGCGTTTTGCTGATCCCCATGGGAGGCTCAGGCTGGGGCTCTGATCAGGACAGGTTCAACAACTGGCAAGAAACTTTCTCTTATACTGAGCTTACACAACAGCTAAAGCTTCCCAGAGATAAGGGATCCAAAGGGATGTCTCAGTTGTTAGGACAGCCTTGGAATGTGTGCAGAGTTTGGCTTCCCAGTGCTGCACCTGCAGCAGCCCCTTGTGCCAGTTCCTCTGCCGTTACACAACCACCAAATGCCTGAGCAGACACACACAGTGAGTGAAGTAAAAGGATAAATTGCATCAAAAGCACAAGATAATGAAAGAATATAACCCCAAAGCTGGTGTCTTAAATCTTGTATCATCCATAGAGGACAAAGCCTAGAGAGACGTGTTTGAGAGAACAACACTGCTTTGAACAGCACTGAGAAACAAACGCATGAAATCAAAGTGCTGAAGTAAGTTTCTCTTGTGAGTAATTTACAAATATGTGTCTCTTTTAAGAAATCCCTTCGAAGTGCAAACTAGCACCTGGAGAATCAAGCCAGATATATTCTCTGTGCACCTGTGTCCCCTCACAGCCACCTGTGCAGGCCCAGCATGCGCAGCAGGAACAGACTTGTGGTCAGGGAGTGAAACCCCAGCTGCCCACAGCTGGGCAGCCCTGGAAGCCATGCCCTGAATCTCCCAGCTGCTCTCTGGTGGCAGTTTCCTGCCTGGGCAGGGCATTTCCTTGATGGCTTTGCCAGGTACCGTGAGCCAAGAGATAAGAGCTCACCCCAGCACATCCAGTCGTGTACAGCCACCCACCAGCTGCTCTGAGGGTGAGGCAGTGCCCAGTGGGATCTGTCAGAGCCATGCACAACACCAAGGTGAGCCCTCGTGCTGCTGCAGTCCCTGTCCAGAGCTTCCAGAACTCTCTCCTCAAGCAGCTACAAGGAGTATGAACAGAGTTCAGCTCCTTTCACTCTGTACAAAGCAATCCCTCCTTCCTCCTCACTTTGCTGCACCAGAAATGTGAGTTCTATTTCCTTGTACAGCTGCCCACAAAAAGGCAAAACCTGGAAAACAGGCACAGGTTTGCTAAGTTTCTTACCTAGATGTTGAAGGTCCTTCTCTTTGTAGAGGCGAGTGACCCTCTCCAGCAGCTCCCACTTCTCACAGCAGCCTTTGTAGTTGACGAAGTTGCGGGCGAGGATTTCCTTCAGCTGGCGCACGGAGAGCGCGTTGATGTCCCCGATGCTCGTCAGGTCAGACAGGGAGGCCTTCCTGCCCAGCACCAGGTTATCCTCGGAGTCAGTAGACTGGGAGGGAACAAACAGGGAATCATTCTTGCCCTCAACACCTTGAGCTACAACTTCAATCGAGTTTCAGCATGTGCGTTAGCAGGAATTCAGGTTCGGGTGTACAGGGAAGTGGCTACTCTGAATTCCTCCATCAGAAACAAATCTGGAGATAGAACTGAATAATGTCTAATATGGTGTCCAAGTGACACCAGTTCCTTCTGTATGTGGAGGACAAGATGATGCCACAGAAAGGGTTGACTGTGTTCGGTCAGTCTCAGTTACTTTTCACCTCTGGTAGCAAATCCAGCCTAGGATACCTGGTATTCCCTGTCATCCAATTCCAGGACACACAAACCTGTGTCTCGTCCTCTGCTGCTGCTGCTTCTTCTGCTGCATTCTCAGCTGCTGTTCCACAGGCTGGGCTCGGAGGCACGTGGCCATTGGCCTGGAAGAGGAAATAAAGCTCTCACCAGCTGTGGGTTTCTGGAGGGAAATCAGCTCCAGGGCAGTGTCACTGCAGTCCCTGACCTCTGGAAGGACACAGGCAGGACAAGGCACAAGCCAGGCACACTCACAGAGGGTTCTCCCTGTGCAGCACTCACACAAAGCAACACTTGCTGAAGCTGTACCTTTAAAGCTCCAGTACAGAACTCCAGGCTGGATCAGGACCAAATTTATACACCAAATTTTATGTGTGTATATGCAGTCCTTCCCTGATGTCACACTGTGCTGGGGTGTGATGTCAGAGCTCTGACAGCTCATGAGCTCTCAGTGCAAGGCTCTGTAGAACCCTCCTCTAACACAGCTCAGATTTCAGTAACCAGGCAAACGCCTCCTCAGGTGGGTTCTGGAGTGGGCAAACAGGAGACACTGAGTGAGGGAGCAGCAGCAAGAGCTGGACAAGGAAAGCTGGGCAGTTGCTTTGAACACTCGATAAAATGAGCAGTGTAACTTCAGCTGACTCACCCCCAGCAGCCACTGCTCCCTCTGGTTTCCTACTGACAAACAGACTGTAACGTTACCATCCTACTTATCCAAGTGGGGACTTGTTAATATTTACAGAGCACAAGAATAACAATCAGGATCAAAGAGCCTGGACTGCAGCAGGATGTCGTGCAAGTCAAGACAAGAAGCTGAAATGTATCATGGGGCAGTAAAGGGAGACAGCAGAGCTGGGAAAAACTGGAATGGCAATATCCAGAAAACCAGGGACTGAAAATGCCTTTTAATGATTTGTAAAGAACATTCTCCCAGGAGAACACTTCCTTTGAACTAGGTGTATCTGCTGAGGAAGCACAAGGTACACACATTTTCACAGCTCTGGCCCACAGGGTACTGAATACACCCATTAACTTTGTAATAGGACAAGGAGCAGATGTCAAACACTGAGTAAACTTCCCTTAGCAGAGAGCAGAAAGACAAACAAAGCAAGGTCAATAAAAAATAATTAAGCTCAAATGCCCCAGCCAAGGTTCATCAGAACTGCAGGTTCATCATAAACCAAGACCTGGCAACAGACTCAGTTTGTCTTCTATTGATCCGAGTGCAGGAGACACCAAAAACCTCCCCCACCCCACCATCTCTGATCAGTTCCAGCTCCAAAACTGCTTTAGACTGTGCTTGTTATGTGGCACAGGAATTCAAGAACAGTATCAACTATTTAATTACACCTACAAGCAAGTGTCAGAAGTCATCAGCAAGTACCAAAGGAAGCAGTCACAGGAGCATCTTATGGCAATGCAAGTGTGGACCAGAGCACCAGAGAAAACACACCCCAGAGCAGTGAGGATGTTCTGAGAGTGAACGCTCGATATATTCAGCACTGCCCACCAAATTCAATTCCGTAAGGAACGGCACCAAAGGTAGTGACAGCAAGTCACAGCTTTACACAGCAAAACCACATGCAACATCTCAGTAGTTAATCCAAAAATAGAGATGAACGAGTTTGCACAACATGGTTCTGGCCAGAGACTGTACCTGTTGGTGTTCCTGAGCTTCTGAACTTGAGATGGGATCTGCAGACACTGAGGGCTCATCTTGTGAGGTAGAAGAGGCCAGGCTAGTTGGGGGGTGACTCACAAAGTCTTGCTGTCCATGGGCACTGGTATTGAATGTGTTTGTTCTTATCTGATCTTCCTGGGTAATTGCAGGCTGCTGGCCGAGGATCAGGAATACCAGGTCCTCCTTCTCACGACAGAACTCTGTGGAAATCTCGTGGAGTGCCAAGTAATCTCGCAGGTCTTTCACCTTCATCTTGATCAGCTCCTCCCGCTGAAAAGCCGTGGCTCGGAAGCGCTGGCAGAGGTGGCAGAGCAGGGGCCCACCTTCGGGCTGGTTTGAGCAGGACGTGCAAAAGTTCTTCTTACAGTCCAAGCAGATGTGCTGGGAAAGAGAGGGGGAAGGAATCAGACCCATCCCTGTCCTGTGCCAGCAGCACCACGCCAAGGAATCATTCAAGAATCATTTCAGAGCAGCTGCTCTTAAAGCACAACCAAAACCTTCCAATTTGTGAAAAAGTGCCAAGTAGTTACCCGTGTTCCTAGGGGAGGACAAGGATTGATTCCTGAGCAATCACCAGATTTCTCACCGTTCTTAAGAGAAGCCCCATTCCCACTCCATTTACCCAGAAGGAAATGTGCTATCCTGATAAGATTCCCTCACATGACAGGAATTTTCTGCACCTGCTCATGCAGTTTAAGCCAGAGGAAATCAGGAGATTGAGGCAGCAGACCTGGAAGTGAATTCCAGCTAGTTGTGCACATTGTTCTGTGCATTAAGAAGCTCCAGCACTGGAGGGAACTACTTAAAAACGTTTCTCTTTCATAAATACCTGCTATGAATGACCTTCCTCCCTCCTTTTTTTCCCTCCAATTTGCTGCAATCATGGAATGAATCTTTGTTTCACCATAAGAGGGACAGGGAACAGCAAGGTCTAACAGACATCAAAGAATCTGACATTTATTTGTACAAAAATAGCTGATTTTGAAAACAATACACACACTTTATACCAGTTAGAGCTAGACAGAAAGTGTTGGAAGTTTTGGAAATATTATGCCCCGACAGTTAAAAATTTTACAGATTAAATTCTGTTGTTAAATGTTTGTATTTGATACTGTTCTGATCTTGTCACTCAGGGCTTGATTTTCAGAAGTTCCAAGCACTCACAGTCCGTGTTGACTTCTGCAGAAACTTGACTGTTCAACCCTTTGGAAAGGCAAATTCTACATTTTCCAATAGGAATAGCAGCAGAACAGCCACATTAGGTGCCTGTTAAAAAGTCCTGAGGGAAGAAAGAAGTGGTTTCAGTGCTGGTTAAAAATGCTAATTCACAGTCTCAGAGAAGCCAAGCACCTCTGGGAAATCCTGACATCCTGATTCTTCAGAGCTGTGCAAGGAAAAACACACAGGTGGAGTTGGAGGAGTAATAAATACAAACTCAAAGACAAAAAAAACTGGTTTATGAACTGCTTCTAGTGACTGAAGAACACCTCTAACTTCTCAGCTGGAAGAAAGCAGATGTTGCTCATGTTTCACAGGGTGTAAATACACTACTGCTTACAAAAGCTCTTTCTGACCCCCTTTTCAGCCTGAAGCCCCCCCTGCTCCCCAGTTAACACCTCCAGGACTCTCATTTAGAGCCTGTACTACACTCACAGTGACAGTTACTGGAAAGAATCCCAATTTCCTGCTCAAGTATTTTAAGACATGAAAATTTCTACCACATGGAGGAACTCTCGAAACCGCATCTCAAAATTGGTGTTTGGGGGCCTGCCAAGGATAAGTGACTTTCACCAATCACAAAGCAAAGCAGGAAGGGCAATTTCCACAGAACATCCAGTTTTGAGAAGTTTTCCTTAACTTCATCACCATAAAAACTATTCATTTGTAATTGACTTCTTGTGACCCTGTGATTGCAGGGACAATCCTGTTCCTCGGGAAATTTTCAGGGCAGAGACAGGAACTGATGCTTGTGTGTGCCTAGAGCAGGGGAACACAACAAATCCCCAAAGGCAGAGAGGTGGAAAATAACCCTGTTGGTAACACTTGCCCTCTCAATCACCCATCTCTGGCATGGGAGCAATCAGAAGAATTTAGACAGAAAAACCCCAACAACACAAAAACTGCACAAAACAACCCAGAACCCCAAAGCAGCCCCACTTTCCTCTGGCAGGGGAAGCCTCTCCATGCCCTGCAGACTGCCAAACTGGCTCCAAAGGGAACCCCTGCATTGCCAAGGACCTTCCACCAGCCAGAAAACTCCTACTTGAGCACTCCCTTTGTGATCTTTAGGTATCACAAAGCAAACACAGCACAAGGGCTGTTCTATCAAACGTGTTCTTGCCGTTAACACTAATAACAGCCTGCCTCAGTTATCAAAGGATACATTTGGGAAGTGAAAATAAACCCAGGCACGTCTCTGACTTAGCAGCTCAGCACTAGGATTAATCTTCAGAGAAAAAAAAACCTCCCCAGCCTGTATGTGAGCACCAAGTGTTTAAACCCAGACTTGTCTGCCACAACTCAGCATCAAGCAGCTTTTGCAGCTTCACTGAACTCTGACTGCAAGGGCAGTGATCCAAGGCACTGGGTTCTTCAGAAGGTTACTTTCTAATGTTGTTGTACATTAAAACTTGTACCTAAAAGGTCAGGCCATGCCTGACTGCTGCTCACTGACGCCACTGCCAGGATGGTCAGACAGCCCTGAAATGCTTTACATGGGGGTTTTGTTTGTTGGCTTTGGGCTTTTTTAAAGCAATCTAGGTGGTCACCAGTGCAGAAGGAATTAATTTTTATCCACTGTATTTCAGAATAAACATTAACTGGACACTGGAGTTCAAAGGTGCTGCCTCTCCCAGGAGAGAATGCAGCTTTCCATGCTCCCCTTGCAGCACAGTGAGCTTTCATACACTTCTCCCTCCATAGCAACAGCACAGAAGAATTACCACGGCTTACAAACACAGCAGTGTGTTCTAAGTGATGTTTTCAGCTCCCTCGGGAGACCTGAGGGATGAGCTCTGGCAGCCCCTCCTGCAGCTGTCCCAGCACTCCCACCTGCAGCCACCGGGCTCCAGTCACTCCCAGAGATCTCTGCTCAGGAGCTGGGGCAGCAGCAAGGTGGGAGGGGGGTTTGGGAGCCCCCTTTGGAGCACAGAACCTCCGACTCGGTTCCACTGAAGGTCTGGAGTGGGAGCAGCCGGACACACGCACAGGTGCAGACAGCAGCTCCCACAGGGAAAGGGGAAGCTGCTGAGGGCAGGAATGTTTTCAGCAGCTTTAGCAGATCCTCTACAATTTGTGCAGAGTTCACCTGGAGGCAGTGATGGCTCCACACAAGACACTGCTCTAAGGGCAGCTCCTACAGAACACGTATTTAGGAGATACTGGGGATAACAGGCCTGTGGTTCTGCTGTTGAGCTCACAACTGCCTGAAATGGTTTCATTTCAGAAGCAGAATTATCTCCATCCACTGTCTGCTATCATGCACAACTGCAAGTGCTGGATCCAGGGCAACTCTCTCCACAAGTGTTTGTGAGGACACGTGGCTTAATGAGGACAAAGTCAAAGACAACGTTACAGAGGCACGAGCAGGGACGGCCCCATTGCAGCTGACCCAGCACCAGGAGAAGTCTAAGCATACTCACATACCCCAAAATGTTTCACCAGAGTTTGACTCCTGAAGCAACTGCACTTCTCAGTGCAAAAATGCATCACCATCCCTGTAGTCCTGGGAGTAGAAAGCAGCAGCTCTGCCAAGACTCACCATTCCTCAGATGTGTGTCCTCATGCACAAATAAAAAAGTGCAAGGAAAACCAATTTATGAACTTTCCCATATAACCTAAAAGGGCTGTGGCCAGAATTCACCATTATTTTTAAATTCTGACATACTTAAGTTCAGTAACTATAGATCAAACACTTCTTAAGCCACAGAGTGTCGACACAACAATTTTCCTCTCTGGAACATTAGAGGACCCACTATGTCCAAATAATGCCTCAGGCAGGGTTTGCTGTCGAATTAAAAGTCTTGTGGCAGCAATTATTTTGGCATTTATATACCCACAAATCAAGTTTACAAGTAAGATAAAATAGATTTGGATTTGGTCTGGGGCTATTTTTGCTCAGCAGTTCCACACACACCCTTAAAAAAACTTCACTGGCTTTAAGTTTGAGCAACAATAGTTTGGGCAACAGGCATACAGATCTTCCTTTACTGAAAGCACAAACACTATTGAACTTCTTGCCACAATATTTATTTTTAAGGGACATTACTGTTTTTAAATAAGAAATTTAATAACTCATGTTCAAGTTAATGCTCTTTGTAAGTGATTATCAGCAGTTTGGCCCTCTTTGTTGAGATCTGGAAAGCCATGTCTGCTGAAGGATTTCCAGTCATTTAATGATGCCTGTTAATTGTGATGGAATGACAGAAGACCCAGAACCAAGGTGAGCTGTCTTTTCCCATATGGAATGTCCTCAGATCCGAGGATATGTGTGTATAATATGTGTCTCTGTAATTAAATGAAGGCAGCTGCCCCTGGCAGGGCAGGCACTGGACTCACCTTCCTGGAGGAGCTGTCGAAGTGCATCCCACAGGCTTTGCAGCTCTGTTCAGAAGCAGTGGGAGAGGGGAAGGAGCTGTAGCCGGGGTTAGAATAGGCCTGGGCTCGGGCTGCTGGCGGCGGAGGCATCTCCTCAGTGGAGCCGTCCACACAGAACCAGTTACAGCAGCCCGCCCACATAGTACCTGCCAGGGAAAACCGCACGTCAGAGGTGGCACACAACACAGGCTGGCAGCCGAGCTGATGTCTTGGTTTGAAAGACAGGTGTGTGCCAAGGAAGGCGGGAACCTCCCTTGGAATGGAGAACATGACCCCCCTCCCTCCGAATTATTATAACTTTGAAGTTACAATCTAATATAACCGCTGGCGGCTCCCGGTGGGCAGGGCGGGTGCGATGGTTCCCCCGCGCCTGCAGGGGGCGCTGTGGCGCGGGCTCTGCCCTCACGCGGTGATGGCGGCTGGGCCGGGCCGGGAAGGGATGGGAGAGGGGCTTTGCTTTACAAACCCCCTGGGCAGCCGATCCCGGTGCCCCAGCGGGACCCTCGGGTACAGCAGGCTGGAATGGCAGGGACGAGCAAAAT
>VZRQ01007831.1:269989-288936 GCA_013397975.1 Machaerirhynchus nigripectus | reverse complement strand
CCCAACCCCCTTCTTCCCACCCCCATTCTCGGGGTATCCCTGCCCCGCCGAGAGAAACCCCCAGATAAGAGGAGTGCAGCCAGGTGCCCTCCTCCCCTGAGCGCGGCAACTTCTTTTGTCTCTCCTAAGTACCCGGTCGTTATTCTCTCCTAGCGACATACGGGAGAAAATTCCCTCTGAGAAAGAAACAGAAGGAAGAATCCTAAACCCCAACACACGTACACACAAACCCCACACGCCCAGTCCAGCACGGTGCAGCTTTGGTGAGAAGGGACAAATAAAGTTCAGGACAGTTATTACTAGAATTTCATAGAGTTAAAAGATTACAGTGAAGATAAGATAAAATTTATGTTCCACTTGGCTATATCAGATTCTGAGTTTGCTGTAACAGGCTGGCTCTATTTCACATCAGCTGTAATACTTTGGGTTTTGTGCACACACAAAACGAACACAAAAACTCAAATGATATGGCACAGAACAGTTAAATAAAATCAGCAGCAGGATCATAGATGGCTACTCCTCAGCTTTATCCTAAATCCCTCTACAGATTTACAGCTACAAATCCAAAAAGATAAAATAAAAGCAAGGACAGTGGAGCCACTGATTTCACATATTGCAGTTCTCAGCTGAATTTACAGCATTACAAGGCTGAATCATCACAGCAGGTCAATGTCAGTAACGTAAGAAAAATCAAATACTGGCTTTGGTAATTTGCTTGGGAAAACAACTGCAGCTGAAACACAAAATCACTTCTTTTTTCAAGTCAAATTGTATCTATCNTTTGTCTCTCCTAAGTACCCGGTCGTTATTCTCTCCTAGCGACATACGGGAGAAAATTCCCTCTGAGAAAGAAACAGAAGGAAGAATCCTAAACCCCAACACACGTACACACAAACCCCACACGCCCAGTCCAGCACGGTGCAGCTTTGGTGAGAAGGGACAAATAAAGTTCAGGACAGTTATTACTAGAATTTCATAGAGTTAAAAGATTACAGTGAAGATAAGATAAAATTTACGTTCCACTTGGCTATATCAGATTCTGAGTTTGCTGTAACAGGCTGGCTCTATTTCACATCAGCTGTAATACTTTGGGTTTTGTGCACACACAAAACGAACACAAAAACTCAAATGATATGGCACAGAACAGTTAAATAAAATCAGCAGCAGGATCATAGATGGCTACTCCTCAGCTTTATCCTAAATCCCTCTACAGATTTACAGCTACAAATCCAAAAAGATAAAATAAAAGCAAGGACAGTGGAGCCACTGATTTCACATATTGCAGTTCTCAGCTGAATTTACAGCATTACAAGGCTGAATCATGACAGCAGGTCAATGTCAGTAACGTAAGAAAAATCAAATACTGGCTTTGGTAATTTGCTTGGGAAAACAACTGCAGCTGAAACACAAAATCACTTCTTTTTTCAAGTCAAATTGTATCTATCTATATACACACACACACATATACACACACACTTACCAAAAATCCTAACACAGTCCAGTGCAAAATGTTCAGTTCCAAAGTCTTCTAAGACCACCTCTGCAGCAATATTCCAGAAATACACTGCTATAAACTTGCTTTTGGGAGTTTACAAAGAAATCTGAATTCATCTGGGCATTCAGTTTCTGGAGCACACACCATGTGTCATCACTTACGGGTAAACTGAATACAAATTGCCTCCTCTGCATTTCTGCTCTCACATGGGAGTTCCTGAACTGTTTCTTTTATGTCTTAAAAATCAGCTCCCTCACTGATAGTGTTCAGCAACTGCTTGATTTTATAAACTTCTGGAAATAAAGCATCTCTCAGCTGCATAGCCAATTCACTGCTTTTTACTCAGTAGGTATTGCCACTGTGAAACTCCAGGTTCCCAAGGGAACAGGGCTGGTATGAATCCTAAAGGTTATTTGGTATAATATGTTCTTTTTATTAAGCTGTGCTAAATCTTTGTGGCTGATGTACTTGAATCGGGAAGGTTTTGCACTCTGGTGCTGTTCCAGTATCTGTTGCTTTAGTAGCATCTTTAATCCTTTCAAAACCTGGCTGAATTTGGCTCGTCAGAGTCCCTGCTGTCCTGGACAGATGCCTTTCAAATCCCACAGTGTGAGCTCAGCCAGGAGCCCTCCCTGCAGGCTCAGCACATTGCAGTGTTTAAGTGAAAATCTACACATTCACGACATGGATTCGTGGTGTAACTGATGTGCACGTTGCTGCAGTGGAAATTACACTTGGGCTGGCAACCAGATCTCAAAAAAAAAAAGCATGGATTGCACTTAGGCTGGCAATGAGATCCCAGTAAATAAATGGAGGGAAGCACTGCACTAACAGAAATAATCTATCATCTATCTGTATTAGCTTTGCCCTGCAATCAAACACACACTTTAGATGGCACAGATAGAAGAAACAATTACCCTTTTTCTCTCTGCACATTTACTTCCAAGCTCTCTGTCCCACTCAGAAGTTAACAGAGCCTTTCTATTGTGAAAATAGAGAATTTCTACTTGAAATTATGCTCTTTGGAGGTTTAATTTGTTCCTAGGAATCACAAATCTAAACAACATGAAAGCTGCACCGTCCAACAAGCATTCACAGCCTCCACAGCAGTGGAAAACTGCATCCAGAGTTAAGCTCCCTTCCTGTTTCAAGGACCCCTGCAAGCTGAAGGCCACCCACGATAACAGAATACACAAATGCTACTGCCTGCCCCCAAAAACTTTGTTTTCCTAAAAAAAGACAGCCTACTAATTCAGTCTGGAACATTGCAACATGTCAAGCATTGGGAAGAAAAACACAAGGCAGTGCACAAACCAGGATAAAGTAAGACAGAGCTCAGCATTCAGCTGGGGTTGTAGCTCTGTGATTGCCAGGAATTAAAAGGCCAACAAAAGGCTCAGATGTTGCTTTAGAAGAACCTTAATCCTGCTCAACTACAAAGGCATGGAAGGGAAATGCCCATAAACAAACAACTTAATAACCAGGACTGTCCTCTGATCCGTAACATTTTTCCAAAGGTATCTCTGTCCTTGAATAGAAAGGAGCACACATCTAAAACACCTCCATAGTTGCCTACAGCTGCACTAAGACAGCAACAAGAAATTCAGGTAAGATTCAGCAGCTGCTTCAGGAGGAGCTTTCCATTGTTCTGGACAAGATCAGCTTTGGACCCAAGGGAAAAAGCACTGCCACTGGGAGAGGACTCAAAGTTACAAGCAGAATGCCACAGTGGAATTTCAGGATGACAATTTTCTTGGTAACTCTACAATGTTTGCTACAGCCAAATTATTCTCTTATTTATTCTGTTACCCATCCAGAGGTATGTGGTCAGCACCATCCAGGAACGGCTCATTTCCCGGATGGATGGATGGATAGATGGTTGTTACAGATGTGGCAGAGTCTGAGGGTCAGAACTACAGCCCTGCTCTGTGCAAACCCTGTCAGTCCCCTGCAAAGCACCTGCTGATCTGTACCCAAGGACCTCCACAGCTACACCAAAGTGACAAATTAATGCCCAGACAAAAAAAAGTCCAGTGGAAAGAACTACTTCTGTGTTGTGCTCCACAGCTGGGAAAACACAGAGTAACTTGACTAGTAACAGTGTGACAGCTTGGAAAACTTAATGACAGGATTTCAGGAATTCTCAAGGAACACCTTGAATAAAAGACATGGCTGACCTTACAGGCACTACTGATAGCAGCATTATCCTTGGATAAGTTGCCTGGACTGGCTAGTGGAGCCACAGAAACAACTGCTCAAGCCACACAGCTGAGCTGGGTTTGGCAAACTGGAAGCTCCATGGCAGGCACCCAACAGTGACTGCTGGCAGCCAAAAACCACCTGCCCTAAATGCTAAGTGCACGTTGTGCTTGGAGCATCTGCCAGGGCAAAGGGAGAGGGAGTTTCATCAAGGGTGGAGACACAAGATCAAACAGTCTATCCCGGACTTGCAAACACATCCACCCACGTCGCAATCGGCACCTCGGCAAGGGGGGTGTTTCATCTTCTTTCTTCAGTTGCTTTAAGGAAAGCCAGAAGAAATACAATAAATGGCAGGGAGTTGCTTGCCGTGGACAAAGTGGTGCCAGCACTCCACCATGCTCTGCTGGACTGCTTTTATTGATTTGTTTCTTTATTTTTCCAGTATGAAGCTGTGCATGCCGTGACTCTCTTCACTGAATTTAAACAGGAGAGTGAAACTCATTTCATCACCTGTTCATTAACATGTTCTACACAAGGCCACGAGTCCTGTATTAATTTAATTCTGAAGGAAATACCAGTGATGTCAAAGTTTTCCTCCCATACACAGTTGAAGACAGGATTCATAACGCGTGCCTGGATTCTTATACTTTCCATCTTCATTTAAAAAAAGTGTTTGAACTCAGGTTCTCACTCTGTATGCAATATCACTGCATAACCTTGCTGGCTGGACTATCAGGGATCACGGCCTCCATGCAGGATTCATTACACATGCTATTTGGATTTCATCAAAGGGTAGGCTGTGGCTGCAGAGGGAAACTGTGGTTTATGTTTGAATATAAAACCTGCCTTTATTTTCCTAGGAGTACAAACAACAAGGGACTGGAGCAAGCAAAGGAACATCACGGAATCAATGAGCTTCCAGCTCTGTATAATAAAGCTCTTGAGGACTGGGTCTGGCTCCTTTTCCTGACTGCTCAGGAATTCAGCAGCTGGAATGCAGTAGCACCGAGGAGGCACTTGAATCAAGGGATCAAAAGGAACTGAGCTCCCAGAAGCAGCTGATTTTACTCCCACACGAGGAGAAACCACAGCAACAAGTACTTCTGCTCCTGAGAGGCCTTTAACCGCTGGAACATCAGGGCTGATGACCCTTGGGGCTGTTGCAGATGGAGCTGGATGCCAAAAAGGGAGGGAGATGCAAGTGAGCAGCTTTTCCAGGGCCTGCTTCCCTGCAGTGCTGTTTGCTCATCAGCCCCAACAGCTGCCCTCGCACCTCCTTGTTTAGAGAGAGCTCTGTTCCCCACAGTGAGCTGCTTTCCCATCAGCTCCCTGAACCACCCGGCTCCTCTTTGCCCCTCATCCATCGAGTACCACCCTCCTTGCTGCTTCAGAGCGTTCTCACTGCCTTCAGAACCTGCTGTGATCAACTACAGATGTTCTACGGCAACACAGGTCCAACCTGGCATCCCCTGTGTGTCCTCCACAACAGCAAAGCCCCATTCTCTGGTAAGACACAACTTTCAACACAACACACCAATCCTGGGATAACACTGTTCACAAAATCATTAGTTCCTGCCATTTCTAGTAGCTTCAAGATCAAGGAGATTGTTCAGGAGGCCAGAAAAAGGCAGTGTGGCTTTAAAATACTCATGTATTGATAGCTCACTTTTAAAATGTCTATTTTTGTTATTAATCCACACTGCAGCCCCTGCAAAATGAATCAGATCTCACTTTGATGAATGCTGTTTGAAATGGTTGAAGTATTTAATGAGTTAACCACCTTGCTGCCCCATCAATAATGTTGCACAATTGTTCATTGTTACAATTTACTACTTTTTTTATTTCAACAAACCTGCACTGATAAGAAATGCCATGCTAAAATTAGTTTCACTAATGACCTAGCAGTTACAAACTAAATTCACAGGTCAAAAAATAGTCTTTACTTGATAACAGAGTTACAGAATAATCTGCTCAAATGCCACTTATGCACAAAGTATTATTTTTATCAGCCTTTGTCCCAGGCACAGACCTGAATTATGATAAATGGGAGCAGCCATATGTTGGGACAGCTGGAAAAGTCAGCAAATGAGCCACTTGCAGAAGGGACAAGGGAAGGAAGCAGGTTGCCAGTCTGAGCATGACATTTGCAGACGTGGTGTCTCAACCAGGAGAGCAGGAGAAAAGGAGGAGATGGGACACAGATCTGTCACAAGGAATGTACATCTAATTTGCTGAATAAAACAACTGGATTGAGAATGTCAGATTTTTATGTAGGGATAGGATAAAATATGTTTATGAGTAAAGGTACTAATTTACCTGTGCCCAAGGTGACAGCATGCACACCTTGAAAAAATGAGTAAATATATACCAGCCCTGGATCACAACTAAAAACAGGAGTGTTCAGGTGGGAGAGACACAAGATACTGTGTTATGGAGGGAGGAAACATTTTTTTCATTTTGTTCTGTGCCTTCCAAAAGTCTGGAGACATTTCCCATCTCTAATCATCTAAGTATGCAACAGCAATAATCCTCACAAAGACAAATATTTAATTGCTCACCAGTCAGATCAGCAACTTTGATGTCAGTTTAAAACTCTTCAGGTGAGACCGTGGTCAGCTACAAAGGCAGAGTGCTCAGGTCAGTCCGCACTGAGCACAGTCAGAACAGGGTGTCCACGATTCCTGTGTCTGCCTGGTCGGGATCCTGTGCATCCAGGAGTGCCTGTGCTGCCGGGCACATCAGGGGATGCCCTTGAACAGCACCCACATCCTCACGTCCAGAGGCTGCTTCCGCTGGCCAGAGCAGGCTGGCACTGGCACCCCATTCCGAACGCTGGCTACACCTTCCCCGTGGGATGCGCACAGCCCCTGGCTGGAAGCGCAGCTTGCGCCCTCCAGCAATAATCCATCTTCAGCCCCTCTTCAACACAGCTCCACCTGTGCTTCTCCACCTCGGAGGTGCCTCCGAAAGCCTCTGTGTGTGGGCTCGGGAACTCGGCAGGCTCAGCAGATCCCAACAATCCAGCCAGGAGCAGATCCCGGAGCGCGGCACTCAGCTGGATTGTGCAGCGCTGCTGCTCCGAGCGTGCGAGCCCAAAGGAAGGGAGTCTGGCCACGCACCAGCATTTTAATGAAGGAAGTGACATCCATTTACCACCGAGCAGAGAGTAAACAGGGCAGCCCGCTGGGGCAGCGTGCAAGGCAGAGCAGGAAAAAGCTGGAACGGGGCCACAGGCGTTCAGCACAGCCACACACAGCTCTGCTGAAACGGCAGCGCCTTCAATTACTGCTGAGCCCAGAGAAGCACCAAAAGTCACTTCCCACTTGCCTGGTACAGAGGAAACCGTCGTGCACACAAAGCCCCTTTTATGCTGCTATAACCTGGTTTACACTGAGTAAAGCGTTTGCCAGGTGAGCCCTTGGAAAACTGGCTTAGCTGAGAGGAAAATTACGAGTTCTTATATGCATGAGAAAAATCCAGCAGGTATTCCAAGAGCATTTTGCAGCTGTACCAGTGCTTATCAGCACGCTCTGAGTCATCTGCAAGCTTACTCCCAGCAACACTTGATGCTCTTTGGGAGGTTTACAGACAGATCTCCACCTGAAATCCCACCAGCACTGTACAAGCACAAAGGATCTCAGCTTCAAGCACCTCTTTGTAACTAGAGAGCTGCAATTCCCATTTGAAAATTGAGAAAACGGTTTTAGAAAGCTGTGGGATTTATAGAGCATTGCCCAGAAAGCTAATTCCAAAACAGACACCTTCTCACATGACTCCCAGCTTTGCACCTGGAATTGCAAACTCAATGCTTGCCCACCTTCCCTCTCCTCTGCAGCACAAGCAACACCAAATTTCCCCCATTTTAACATTAGAAGCTTGGAAATCCTGTTTTGTAAGGAACTTGATACCTGGGGTGAGTGTTATTTTAATATAAACTGTTTATTTTGACCCAATGCTGCATTTTATATATTGAAAAAATATTTAGATAAAAAAGCTCTTCTTGCTATTAACTGTAATTAAGTCTCAAGACATCTGCCAAGATGGAAAGTCAACTTTTTCCTTTGCAAGTCAGTGACACTCTTCCAGCAAGTTAACACAAAACAAAACAAAGTGATTCATGAAATGATGTGATTTTAGAAATTTTTTTTCCTTACCCAGTCTATCTCAATTCCTTGGTCCCATACCTCTTCCCAAGGAATATGCTGTGACCTCAGACTTACCTCCCTTCCACTCTCCTGTTATACTGAAAAACAACTCAAAAAGCTGCTGTGCTCTTTCACACTAGTTTCATATTCAGCAGCAAGACTGAATTAAGTCAGTTGTAATATATAGCAGGAACCAAGTCAGGAGGAGAAGAAAGGAGGCCCTGGAGAAGTAAGATTCCAGAGTACTGTTTTGTTACCATTCCCAGCATCCCACATGGATGGATGTCTCTATCCTTAGTCTCACACCCAAAAGTGTCATTGAAAGTGGAAGCTCTCCATCAAGACTTCACCAAGGAACAGTCCAGGAATCCTGGACTATCCCCTCCCAATTCAACCAGTCCTTCTCATTATGGAGAAAAAGACCCATGCTGGCTTTTTTTTTCCTCTGTTCATTCCTATCCTCACAGGTTTTCTTGGATTCAGCTGCAGTGGATCACTGCTAAAACTCTAATTGCAATAGGTAGCAATAAATTGCTCAGTGAAAACCTGAACATTTAAATAACTGTGCAGCTTCCCTGACCAGCCCTACTCCAGGAAGGATCATTATGCCAGTCTATCCAGATTTCATCCCAAAACCCACCTAGACCACTCTTCAGTGACAGCCACGTGGCAATAGCTGGGGGAGGTTTCCTGGATCTGTGCCCACCTGGAAGGCAGCAAGTGGCTCCAAAGGCACAGCAGGAGCTTTTCAGGGAGTCCTCCTCCTCCTCCTCTCCACACTGCAAATACCTCCCTCTCTCAGCAAATTTTACAATGCCCAGAATAGAACCTTGCTGAAAATAAGTTTCTGCTGTGCTGCAAAACACTGCTGTGGACTACGTGACTTCAGTGTTTGGGTATTGCAAACAAACAGGAGCAGATCCACAGTTTTAACCACAGAATAGCTTTGAATCCCCTCTGCTGGAAGGTGATTTCACCATGGAAGAAGGTAACCACTGTCAGATGGTTTAATGACACCCTTCTCCTAAATGGGGGAATTCAGGGAGCTGGAGAAAAAAGGGGAGGAGAAAGGATAGACATTTCCATTTTCATCACATATCGAGTTCCCTGCTTCCGGTAAAAAGAGATCAAGCTATTTCCATTTAAATCCTTGGTCCCAAAGGCCTGTGATGACAACTACACACCTTGTTTCATTATGACAACTGGATAAATTACATATTCACCAACCAGTTCATCTTTGGAATGAAGCACAAGCATATGGGGGCAGTTGAAGGGAAAAGAGAGAGGTGCATTATCCTAGATACAGCTCCTCAAACTGGGGATTGGACAGGATCAGGCAGAATTCCATTAAGTTTCCCTGAAATTGGGATTGCAGTTGGGCCTAAAGCTCCACAGACTCTGAGCTATCACTGTGTCTCAGGCACCCAGAATTGAGAGTGTTTGCTGATAAATTACAACACCAGTTGGAAATCCTGAAAATTACTTGTCATGCCAAACTATGTGTTTATTTTTATCCATTAAACTTCTAAATTTCACCCCCCCCCAAAATCAAAATATAGTCTCAAAATTCCTCGCATGCCAAACCTACTCTTCTCCCCACCTTATTGCAGGAGCTGCTGGTAGAAAATCAACCTAAACCCCATGGAATTTATACAAGTGGAAAAGTGTACGTGCAGTGGGACTGGATGCACCACAGCTCTGTACAGACTGGCAGGCAACCTCTAACCTATTTAACTGGAGCCTGAAAAAAGATAATTTTTATTTGGCTGGACTGAAACAGATCTGGAGGTATATAACTGAGGCACATCGTAACAAGTACAAACACTGCAGACTCATTTCATAGCTATGCCTATTCCAAATTAATCTGAATTCAAATCCAAACTAGGTGCTGAAATAGAATAAAATGCAGCTGCAGATCTTCTCCTTCGGTACACACGTACAAAGCCCAGCACACACGTCACATCCGACACGGTGTGGGAAGCTCTGCCCTCCCAGGCTGCAGAAATACTTAGGAATTAATCAGCAGTTAAAAAAGGTCCAGAATGTTGAATACAAACCTGAGGACTGGTTTTGTTCCTTAGATAACAAAAGACAGTGCGATAAAAACTATGGTTTAGTCACCTTATCTGTGGACAAGGGTAAATACCCCACTCTCATCTGAAGGAAGTTAATACAGATGGAACTTTGAGAGGGATTCTGAAGTTGTACTCTTAAAGCATTTCCATAAATATTTTTTTTGTGCCAATCTCCATTTAGCACGGAAGCATTTCAAATTCAGAATTGCTTACAGGCAGCCCTGGACAAGAGCTCAAAAACTGAGGGAAAGTTCAAGCCTCACCACCCAGTGTCTGCCAGCAGGACTAGCATGAACTCTGCAGCATTCATGGGACAGATGTTGTAGAAAATTCCATTTCCAACCACCTGCAGTGTTTGTTTCTAGGGCTGGAAGGTTCTACACTGGTTCCTTTACCACCATCCTTGTTTGACTGCTGTGCCTCTCTCCCTCCAGCCTCAATCTCTGCAGAACATTAAGGACTGAGAAATCCAAAACAAAGCAGCCTGAAATCTGGGCTTTATTCAAACAGAAACATGAACAAACCCAACAGCCATCTGGTCCCATGGTTTTGGTTACTGAGTTGAGGGAGCACATCCCAAAGAGATTCTGCAAGAGCTCACAAACCATTCAAGTAAACATTTGTCTCTGGGAACTAGAGCCATGATCAAAAAAAAAAAAGGTAATTCTCCTTTATTGCCACATCTCTACACATATATTATGGCAGAACATTCAAGTTCTTTGTCAAGCCTTTTAATCACCTGTGTGAAGCACCAACAGAGGCAGGACGGGCATCCTTTGATGGCAGAGCTCACCTAAACCCGCCCAATTCATGGGATCAAACAGAAAGTGCTGAACATGGAATCACTGTTGGATCCAGCAGAGAATGTATTTTTACCAAAGACCGAGAGGACAGGAGGTAAGGAAAGCTTCAGACAGGGACCTGCATCTCCTGGATTCCCTACCTTTGTCACAGAGGGGAAATTTCCCATATATGGCCCAAGCCAACAGGGTCACATTTCAGTGCAGGCTCTTGGCAAGCCCAGACATTCAGACATCATGAGTCAGTGCTCCAGAAATCACTGGGGTTTATAAACCAATAAATCTACTTCATTTTGGTTGGGTTTTTAAATTCACCTTCTGCTGGGGTTTTTTCTCAACCTTTGCAGTACACAGGCACCATCACATTTCCATTTATGCTTCTCCGTAACTGGCAGGACCATTTCTTTCCATTCTAGGGGTTTTTTGCTTTGTAAAATGACAGACAAGATTTTCATATTAGACTAAATCCTGGTGTTGGGACATGAAGAATAAAACCAGACCAGCTATCACGGAGGTTGGGAAGAGATACTGTGCTGCCTTGTACTTTCACATAGCCCTCTAATAACAAAGAATACTTATTTTTTAAATAAAACCTCCAAACATCTTCACTTCTGTCCGCAGATCCCAAACAAAAAGCAATTTATCTGGCATTTCAGCACAAGCAGACTTGACTGCTGCCAGTAAGGAGCTCCCTATGACACAATCTTTTCCACCACTAAGCTGATAACATCAACATGACCTTTCTTCTCTTTCAAACTCTACTTTTCTCAGTTCAGTAGTTCAGCAGAAACTGACCCATTTTTTTGATTACACAAACAAAATCAGATACCAGACATTCCTATTTAAAAAAAAAAAATCTGAATTTCAAGAAATACCATTGGGTAATTATTTTCAGATTAGTAATGGGACAAATGGGAACAAATGTGGGACAATTCAGGGTGAGGATTTTTAATTTCAGTTTCCAGCTCTGTAAGTCTGGGTCACTTCAGTTCTCTGTGCTTGAGTTTTCCATAAGCAAAATACAGGTAATGCCCCATGAGGGAATGGAATCAATATTTCGTTTCTTTAAAGCAGTACTGCGTTCCTAATGGAATTAAATACTTTCAGAGAACTACACAGTGAGGCACTTATGGGAAGAAATGCTGAGAGTAAACAACCTCCTTGCACTTCTGCAGAGCATCCTAACACTTTTACATTAGAACAAAACGCATAATATTAAAAAAAACCCCACAGGACAAAACAAGATTAATATAAAAAAAATTGGACAAAACAAGATAATTTTGAGGCCAAATTCATGTTTCACACAAGTGGGAAAGACAATGCAAGTCCCATTCATTCTTTGGTGGTGGTTTTTTTTTTTTGTTGGAATTTGTTTGAACTCTTTCCCAGTTCACAATTAAAATTATGGTCAACATGCAGAATAAAATAGCGCTCAAAAAACTTAGTTTTGCTTAAAGGGACAGTTCAACTTAAAAGCGTTACTGACAAATGTGGCCTTGTAAAAAAAAAACAACAAAACAAAAAAAGACAAACATTCTTGGGACTTGAGACAAGATAAGGTGTGAAGGAGGCTGTCAAACTGCTGGTTAGCAAAACATCAAGGATTTTCAATTTCAAATCTGCTGTGCATGTTGTAAAAACTCCCTTTTCCTCAGAAGTTTAGAAGGTTTGGTCAATACATTCAGGCTGTTTCCTCCATAATCAAGGATTAAGGCTGCTCAGGCAAGCACACAGTGGACAGTAATACTTTATACCCTTTTCTTCATATTTTCTTTTATTAGGGGAATTTTTAGGAAATACTACCATGCATTAGATTTAATTTCAAGCCCGCATCTCTTATTCCTGCCAGAGCAACGAAAGCTTTGCCTCATGTTATTAAGAGCCACATCCAGAAGTAAAAAAGCAAGCTCAGGCCTCCAGAACAATGTCTAACCAAGCGACTTTGGCTTTGGGCAGAGCAGCACTGAGGGAGACAGGCCTCATTCCAAGAACGATCATCTTACTTCCCTCAGACAAAGTAAAGCCTTTCATGAACCAGGCTGGGCTCTGGCCTACATTCTGTTGTATGAAAAGGCTTCATTATATGCAGTTGAACACATTGTTTGAAAACCTGATATAAATGGCTTTTACCGCAGCAAGAGCTGAACAAACTGAAATCGTGCAATGTTGAGGGTTCCAAGGGACCAAAATGGCAAAACTGTAATAAATGTGTTGTGTGTTATCTGTAAAACACACACAGTTTAAACCTTGAAATAGGTTTTTCACCCACGGCAGAGTTCAGAGATGGTATCAGGGTGATCAGATAAGGTTATTTGCAGATTTAAGGTGTCTCTGAAGGCAGATAAAAAGAAATGCTGCAAGTGCTTTGTTTCTAAGTGTGCTATTTTGCCATACACAAGTAGTCATTTACAGGTGCTTTGAATTCCAGCTGCACCCTCCGTGCACACCTTGTAGCCATTCCAAGTCGGTCCTGAAGCCCAGCAACGAGCTCAACAACATATTTCAATTCTTTCCAGGAATTCCTTCACTCAGAATGACATTCCTGACTTAGGTATTTTCATTGCAAAAATCTGTCTGTGATTTGTGTTCAAGTCAGAGGAGCAAGTAACAAATAACATAAATAACAGCAGGAATAGAAAAGTAGTTTGCCAAAAAGGAGGTGGATGGTTTGGGCTCTATTTTTATTAAATTCATGCTTCAACTCCCTCTTGTTTCTATTCTGCATAAGAGACAGTATCTTGCCCCTCCTACCCCAGAGCTCTCTGCACAAGAAGATGCACAGTGACAGACCAGGTCTGGCTGAGCTGACAAGGAACTCCACGATCCCCTGCAAGGACTGATAAGCCTTTCCGTCTGAGAAACATAAGGGATGGATTGTGCAATATCAGCCTCTGTCTGACTGGCAGAAACCTGGCCCTGAGCTCCAAGAGCATGAAACAGCCCCTACATAAAAACCAGCTTCAATTTCTACTTTTTGGATTATACAGTCAAAGGGGACTTGGAAATCTACGCTTTACTTGGAATCTGAAAAATAAACTGTTTCCAAACTCTCCTGCAATGCTTGTGCAACGGCCTCAAGACAGGCAGGGATCTGGCCAGCTGTGCCACCAGCCACAGAAGCTGCATTTTAGAACTCGCCCTTCTCTGGAACAATTGGAACTTTCTCCAAGCCGAAGTCTGCACACAGAGCTCAGTGTTTCCCTGCAAGCACACAACAGCTCTATTATTGTTTAACTACCAAAAACCAGCTCCAACAATCTATCAAGCTTGACACTCTATCCGTCTCTGCTGCTAGCCCAGACTGCTGGGCATATATATATAGGAAGAGGTTCATGGATTCAGTAAGAAAAGTTATTTTGTTACTCTAAACAGAGATTTCCCTTCTTTTAACCATTAATTTGCCATTTTAAAAACCCTTCAGGAACCCAGAGGCCTGTTTGTCCTCTAGATTATCAAATTCAAGTGTCGATAAAGAAATCTATTCCAGTAGATGAAAAAAAGCTCCTTTTAAGATACATACAAAACAAATTCAAAGGCAATCCCACAGAGAAGGAATTCCTCGCTACCTCAGAGCTGCAGTACCAGTTGTGGTTCCAGCCTGGCCACGATTATTTTAACACCAAGCTACAGCAGAGCATTAAGTTGCTGCTTATTACCCTCCGTGCCCAGGGACAGCACAGCTCAGCAGTTTTCCCAGTAATCATGGCTCAGGCAAAGTCCTAGGAAACACCAACACTCCCATGGAAGCAAACTTATCAATGCATGATGCAACCTCGTGGAGCGTGAGCTCAAACACAGGAATTACTCATCTGAGTGACACCAGCAAGCTGAGTCTCTGGGTGAAGGACACCTGGGAGCCATCCACTGGTGCCAGCAGTCATTCTTCTCTGAGCAAGGGGTTTTGACATCAGCAAAATTAGCATCACATCAGTTTCAGTCTGGAATTCTGTGGGACGCAGTTCCTGACTCATTTGGGGAAAAGCCAAACCAGAAGAAGCTCAAGTGGTGTGGATTCAGTGATGCCACTTGTGACACTGCAATTTGAAACTGTCCATGTGTATATATAGAATACATAATGCCCACAGGAACCATCCTTCTGCAGCAGAGGTTACCACGCAACAAGCTGCTCCCAAAAGAGAGTATTTTAAATTTAAATTACACTTAATGAGTTTCAAATCTCACTTAACATCAGCCTAAACGGAAAGATTCAAAGCATATACTCCTTAAGTATATTCTTATAAGCACATCCCACAACCTTCTGAATATAAATAAAAAGGTGGCAGCATTAAAAAAAGCTGATGCTTAATGAATATTTTAGCCTCCACTGAAATAAAATGTGGAAATTCATATTCCTAGACTATTTGGCAGAGGAGCCAGAGGGCATTAGAGAAAGAAACCTGATTAATATTTTTGAGCAAACTGAATACTTCAAGAGCAATTAATGTGAAGAAGTTGTCGATTTTACAGACACTGAGAAGAATTAACAGCATCTCAGAAAACAACAGTTCTTTCTAAAGAAAGTCCCTTATGGGTGCATAAATTTAACAAGCCAGAAAGGCCTTTCAGACGTTAGAAAAAGCCATCTCAGTTCTGAGGAAACCAGCTGAGAAAGAAGGAAAAACCTAATACAAAATCCAAATTCTTGATCTGACAGCCATACTCTTGGTTTCTTAAAGAAGAAGGTGATTTTTCAACCTTGCAATGTGGTCTGAAGACTAAAAAAATCAACTTTAGAGCCACCTACCAGCAGGGGGTTGGAAATCTTTGCATGCAGGTGAGTCCTGGTCCTGACATCAGCCCAGCAGTGACAGGATTCCCCCCACCTGTGACGGGATTCTCCCCACCTGTGAAACAGAGATTCCACTTATTCACCTCTGCAAAGCATTCCCTGCTCCCTGAATGCCAGCTGAGGGAAGTTCACACTGCCAATTCCTGGCTCCTGTAAGGACAGTCCCTGGGAAGGGTAGGAAAACAGGCTCCATGGGAAACCACAGAGAGGTACTGTCAAGGATAATGACTGGAATAATTTGGGGAACAGGAGCCAGGCTGGGGTTTCACAATGGGCAGTCAGGGGGAGGCTGGGGAAACATTTGCACCAGGCAAATGCAGAGCACAAATACAGGCAGTGAACATCAGCATCACACACCTCACCAGGGCTCTGGCTGTACCACTTCCAGAGCTCAACCCACACTCAAGTATCCAGACCACCAGCAATATCCAGGTAGTTTAAAGCCAGGTTATGCCTGTAGTCAGAGCTCACACTAGAGAGAAGAACCAATTTCCCTTATTTTTAACTACCTATTTTTAACCCAGAGGTCCCCCCTCCCTGCTCAGCAGCAGGTCACACACAGCTGTGTCCAAAAAAGGGCCACGTGCACACACTTTTCTTCAGCTCACATTATCCTGCTGCCCACAACATGTTTCACTAAGTACAAGAACTTGGTTCAATGTACGTAGATTTCTGTCTTCCGATCAGGCTCTGTATCCTTCAGAAATGTATCCTTCAGAAGGGTTAAAGAGATGGAGCCAGGGGATCTTCAATTAGGTGATCTTTTAAGATTCTTCCAACCCAATCCACTCTGTGATTCTATATCCCACGAAGACACACTCTAAGGGACAGGAACGTAGCCTAACCCTAATTAAACACCATTTTTCCTACAGTGAAACCAACACGCCCTAGGTGAGGAGAGCATTTTACCTGGCCAGACCTGAGGACACAAACTGCAGTGCTGGGTCAGACACAGCTGCCCAGCTCCCCTGCCCACTCCGTGCTGGCCTAGGAGAGCCAGAGGAGAGGCAGGCACACAGAGCAGACCATGGAAATCTGCTTCCACCCCTCCTGGCAAAAACTGGTTCAAAGTCCAAACTACAGGTTTAATAACAGTACTGACAGCTCAGTTCAGATCATGCTCCAGCCTGATTGAAGAGTTTACAATCTCAGTTATGATTAACAACAAACCATGGTGCAAAGTTGCACAAGAAGTGAAAATGACACCATTTAACAAACAAAACAACACAAACCCACCCTGAAGTCAACAACAATAAAGAGAAAGCTGAAGACGGGAAGAAGACAGATTTCAGTCATAAACTCAACTAGCGAGCACTAACCTCCCAAAACCTCATATATGTGACTCCTTTGTACTCTCAGTGCAGAGTATTGCATTCAGCTCTCGTTTTAGGAGCCCAGTCACATGGTACCTGACACTGAAAAAACTGAGCCTCACTGGAAGCCATCCTACTTTTTCTATCCTACAATTAAACACAATACTTAAGTGATGGCTTCAAAACTATTCCAATTCAGCAAAAACTTGAGCAATTAAGCATTAACCCATGAGAACCACTGTCAAGGCAATCAGCCTTTAATTAAAAGTTCAGTTCCTACAGCTGAGTGGATATGCAGACACAGAGGGCTGCAGCTGGGTAACCCTGCTCCAGGATTCCCAGCCCTCAATGGGAAACACAACAGCCAAAGGTGATTGTTTTGGTTCATTAGACCCAGTTGTGCCACCAAAACCAATTATGATTACAGAGAATGACTGCAAGATCCCCCTCCCCATCACATTTTGTGGGCACAAAGGTGTTAAGGAGATTCAGACTGATGGGTGGAGGTAGGTAAACCCAGGCATCTGGAATTTGTAAGAAACATTTAAAGTTCACAGCTTTCTGCTCCACTTCTCAGCTCTGGAAAAATGAGGTAACAGTAGAAAGACTTAAGAGTTAAAACACTTTTTGTTTATGCAATCATGTATATGCCTTAATGATCATCTGTCTTAACATCTGAGCTTCACAGTGTCGAAATACAACCCACCACAGCACAAACACAATAAACTACCAACTTAAAATGCACCTGTCATCTCCCATCCTAATGATATGGAGAGCTAAAAAAGCTTCTTGTAGATCCACTAAGTTCTTCACCAGTTCCACAGTGAGGTCAGAAAGAACAGAAAACTGCCACAAGTCCCTGCACAGCTGTGAAACAGTTCTCCCAAACCAACATCCGAGGTTACGTCCTGTGCTCCCCACGGAGGACGCGCTGTGTGTCAGAGAAGAGGAAGTGAGCTCAAATGAAACACAGAAATAAACCCCCTCTGTCTCAGCAACTTAAACATTACCCTGAGCACAGCTTAATCCCAGAAGCATAAAATTAAACCGTTCCTATCTACCTTTAATGTTACACTTGACTAAGCACACCCGGCTGTCCTTGCACTGTTGGGAAACACAGGAGTTTCTGTAGTGAGTTTTTTTTCTGGAGTGCAGCTGGTTCTTTATCACAGGGTCAAACACTGAGCCTGTCCATCCTCAGCCTTTTAACCTGAGGAGACTCAGGCAGGACCCTGTTCTCACTGCAGAGCTGACACTTATTAACCTGCAGACACCGAAATACTGCTAAGAAACCGGAGGATGAGTCAATACTTTCCCCACAGGAAACACCTTGACCTGCTTACAGGAACAAACTGCTCGGAAGGACACTCGAGGACTTTTATTTTCTGAAGAACTTTTGCTTTCCGCAGCAAAGGAAACTGCTCAGCTCTCACTTTGAGGTACGCCCCCAGTTTTGAGCAGAGAAGGAAATAATTTGGGTCCTTAACACCAAATTAACACTTTGGACATGCTAAAATGCAAAGAGACAATAATTTAGGCAGAGAGCTCTACAGAAGGCTGGTGCTTATCCAGAATTCCTCAGCTCTCATAGCAATTTGAGCAGAATAACCTACTGAACCCCAGAGGGCCTTTGGGAGCAGAAATCAAAAAGGGAACAGTTGCTCATTGCCACTTTTAAACATGAAAAAAGAAATTGCACCGGAGTCCCACTCCCCCTCGTTAGGGAAATCCTACGAGGGAGACCCCTGACCCCATCTCCCCAAAACTAAACCCAGGTGCTGCACCTGTCCCAACCCGAGCAGCCCCATTCCCCCTGCCCTGTGCCCCCCAAGTCCTGGCAGCCCTTCCGGCCCTCTGTCCCCCGACACTTGCCAACACCCCAATCCGGAGCCGTTCCCTCACCCTACAGCCCCTGGATAACCCTCAGTGACAACTCCACGGCCTCCTGGGCCTCATATTTACCTGCCCCCGCCCTTAATCCATGCACCCTTCTCTACCCTGGCAGCCCCCACTGCCCCACACCCCCAAACCTTGGCAGCACCCTCAAAGCCTCACACACACCTCCAAACCTGGCAGCCTCCTCACTGCCCCACACCCCCCAAATCCTGGCAGCCTCTGCAAAAGCCTC
>VZRQ01007831.1:242309-269542 GCA_013397975.1 Machaerirhynchus nigripectus | reverse complement strand
GGTCCCTCGGGCGCTGGGGGAGTCCTTTGGGTGCGCACGGGGCTTATCGGCATTGCACGGAGAGATCACAGAATCACTCAGGATGGAAAACACCTCACCAACCAGACCAGAGCACTGAGTGCCACGTCCAGCCTTTCCTTGAACACCCCCACGGATGGTGACTCCACCACCGCCCTGAGCAGCCCATTCCCATGTTTAATCACCTTTTCTTCCTCCTGGTGTCCAGCCTGAACCTCCCCTGGCACAGACTGAGGCTCTTCTCTCATCCTGAGATAGAGAGACAGACACACAGCCAGGTGGACATGGACAAGGACACACATCGCTGTACCTATAGACACCATATATGCACACAAAGCTTGTAAACACACATTTATATGTGTATTTCATACATATCAAGGGCAAATAAGCCCTCAGTGCCAAAAGGCATCCCTGCTGCTTGGAGCGAGAGGTGCCCTGTCTGCCCTGGGATGGGTTTCACTGCCCTGCTCCAAGCCTTTCCAGCAGTTTTTCAGCTGTTTTGGGCATGGGGAAGAGGCAGGGGAAAAGGACATCCCGAGCTCTGCATTACAGAGCTGCAGGAGTGCCTGTCTGAGCATGGAGGGGAAAGGCTGAATGAGGATAATTAGGTCAGAAACTCTTTTAAGCCCGATTTTACTATGCAAATTTAGGGCAAATGAGCTCGAGTAGGAAGTCAAGTTTTTCCAGATGGGGTAACAGATTCCCATGCCCTGAACCCTCCTGCTGTCCCCACACTGTGCAATAACCAGCACCCACAGTGACACCTCCCCTGCAGCAACACAGCCAGGAATTCAGGACATCACTGTGACCTCGGAGCACACCTGGGAGCACAGGAGCTGCCACACCAAACCCAGCCAGGCCCCAAACCACACCGCCCTCCCCGACCTACCCAGATGTTTCCCAAAAGGGAAAAGAAACCCCACAGCTGCAATTAGCTGAACGCCAAGGAGAGAAAATCCCCCCCAGCACAACTACGGCAATGGAAGCTGGGATGGGAAGCTTTGGAGGAGGCCAGACTTCCCAGCATCACCTTTCCTGACAGACTGGCAGTGTCCCAGCTGAATCACCACCCCGTGACTCCCTGGGGACTGAGTGCAAGAGTGGAATTTCTTGTAATTCCTCAGGGATCACAGGGACACATGGTTGGTGTCATGCTGACTCTAATGAGGGTTCAAAGCAGGTTGTTCCTCTTCTCATCCTGCTGGTTAGGGGAAGGAAACATCTGGAAAGGCCTCTTGGTTCAAATATAACCCCAGAGGTTTCTATTTGGCTCTTCCCTGCTCCACACTCCCCCACATGAGCTTTGCTTCCCTTACAGAACCTCGGGCAGGGAGATAAATTAGTAATTGAAATTCGTGTGTACCAGCTCTTTATCCACAGCTCCAAGAGAGGAGCTAACAAGGAATTAACTAACAAGAAATTAGCTAATTAGGTAAATTTCTGCTTGTGAGTTCCAGCCACGTCAGCACAGGTCTCCAGCAGACAGGAAAACCATCCTCTTCCTCCTCACCCCCTCCAGCCAGGCTGCAATCCCTCGGGCCAAACCTCCCCTCCTGAACTTGGAGAGCCCAGAAACACAAAATAAATCCACAACTTTAAAAAGTTTTCAGTAAAAATCAGGTATTTAATGTGCCAAGCACAGCCTTAGAGGGCTCCAGGAGCTGTGCTGGTGTGTAATTAGTTTAATGAGCATGCCCTGATTAGTCCCAGCCCCCAAATTCTCCATCAGCTGCCTTCAAGTGCAAGCCATGGCTCAGCTCACCTGCCAAGGAGGTCTCTTATGCTGAGGATGAGGGTGTCTGAGACATCTGGGATCAAGAGCAAACACATCTGAGCCTCCCCTCTCCCCAGGAGGTTGCCAAGAGCAGGCAAGAGCAGCTGGAAAGCAGTGGAGCACGGAAAGATTATTTTAAACATCACCACATGAACTTGAATAGGTCCTTGAGCATCAAGCAGGGCCAGCTGGTGCCAGCCAGGACCCATCTGCCTCAGCTGATCCAGATCAGAACCTCCATCAGTTATCAGCAAGTCTTTACACAGCCCAGCTGTGCCCCAAAAACACCAGCAGGCCCCACAGGGCCTGGTGTTACTCTGGGGAGAAGGGAAGATCAAGCATCTCATTATGGCCCTTCTCATCAGCAGCCTGTCCCACCCCAGTCCTGCTGGGGGCTAAAGCTCAACATTCTAATTAAGTTCAGAGCAGCTGTCATTAATTGAATTCCAGCTCTCAACAACCACAGCAGTGTCCAACTGCTTTTTTTTCTTTTATTTCTGAACCAAGCCCACTGTGGGCCCAAGGATGATCAGAACTCCAGGACCAGAGGGCAGCGAGCCACGAGGGAGCAGAACCAGCGCGGGGAGTTCTGGGGTTGTGCAGGGACAAGGCAGCTGGTCCCAAACAACACCTGAGGACAGGGCTGGCTCTGGCGGGTGAAGGCAAGCCTGCAGCAGAGGGCAGGACCTGGCTGTCCTGCTGCCCTCACAGCCCAGCCACTGCAGGCAGCATCTTCTGGGCACGGAGGTCTCCAGGGAACCCCACGCTCAGTTCTTCCACAGGGTAGAAAAACAAAGAGATTTTTCATGTTGGTCCTTCCCAGGGCTGCAGGAGTCTCAGAGCCAGTTTGTAAAACCTTCAGTGCTTGCCTGCTTTCGTGCAGCTCTCTTGAACCTTGTGACATTTGCTTGTCCATCCCATCAGAGTCCCCGTGGGGGTGTCACCAGGCTCGGTTCCAACACGTCACCACTTCCGATGTCCAGCTCCACCTGTATCCCTGTCGGCTGCAAGGAGGAACAGAGCAGAGCTTATCCTCACACTGCTTGGACTCTGTGTCACTCCATCACCTGCCTCAGAGCCAAAATTCCCAGTTACATCACCCTGAGGATTCCTTTCTGCTGGTGCCCCCGTTTTAACTGGGTCTGCTGAATGGAGAGATACAAATAGACAATGCATCCTAGCAAGGAAAGAACATCTTGCTCTCAGACATCCCCAGACACACCATTATTTAGCACATCCAGGGTCCATTTCGCTGCCTAGCACACCACCATACCCCAATTTGTTTGGATCAAGCAGCAGAGCAGGCTCAGAGCCAGGAGGCTCAGGCAGTGCTGCCTGTGCACAGGCAGGATTCAAGCTGAAGCCACCTTCGAAGGTGTCAGATCCATTTCCACGGGACCCTCACTGCCCACGCACCATCAGGAGAGTGAGACCAACATCAGGAACACAGTGACCTGGATTGGAAGTGCTGCCACTCATTTATCCTGCCTTTAAATACCAGCCCAGGCTGTTGGGAACAGATGCTCTTCTCTCCCGCAGCATCCAGCCAGGCTGCACGAGCTCCTCTCCCACTGCCAGCGAGGCTGGGTCCTGCTCCGCTCCCACAGGAGCCAGGGCCAAGTGCCACGGCTGCTCCTGCATTCCCAGGGGATGGATCCAGGGAGCCTCACCTGCCGGGGTGACTTTGCCAGGGAAGCAAGGCGCTGTGTGGTGGCTTTCTCCCAGGTGGCTTCTTTGCCCTCCAGCAGCACCCGGGTGCTGGGCACGAAACTCCAGGAGCGGCCAAGGGCTGGCTTCAGCGGGCCAGTGCTGCTGTCCCTTGTCACCTGGTTGGTCACCTGCAGCACAAACAGACTGATCAGTGCCCGGGAACAGCAGTGCCACTCGGGTGTAATGGAACACTGGAGGTCACCAGGAAACCCTGGCCAGGCTGCTACTTATAGGAAGGGTTTTCCTTCTCCATCCTGAGCCCTCCTTCAGCTCCTCTGCCACCCCCTCTAAGCACAGCCCAGGTAACTGCCCCAGTCCAGTACTCAGGGAGCTCACTCGTATCTGCAAGCTGCATCACTCCTGGTGCTGAAGTCACCACAAAGTTTAACTTGGGGCCTCCAAGTGTCCTTCCAGACATGCTGTCCCTGTCACTTTACCAGAATGAAGGGCAGGGCTGCCTGGACACCTTCCAGTGCCAGGCTCAGCAGACTACCATCTTCTGGTGTGGCCTTCCCAGTTCAGACAGACTCATTCGGGTCCCACCCACCTGTCTGGGTGCAAATGCAATTGCTTGGCCAAGAGCTGGGGAAGGCTGGAGCAGGGCCCTTTCCAGCTCCCTTGGGATGATGCAATGCCCTGCAGTTCCTGCAAGGTGGCTGAGAGGTTACCCAGGGAGCTGGCCAGCCCCTTAAATGAACGGTGTTATACCAAAAATAAACACAACCAGCCTTTCAACCTGCCTGTACTTAACTCTGCCTTGCTCAATCCAGTGAATGCCGTGTTGGCTGAGGACAGCAGAGCAGGAGGCAGCACATCAGCCCAGGAGCTGCCCCATGCTTGGAACAAGAGGTCTGCAGGCTGCAGAGATGGCAGGGAGCAGGGCACTGTGGGGTTCAGGCTTAGCTGAGAGTGGGATCCCCTCTGCCACAGGCTCCAAAGCCTCCCCATGGCTCCTCGCCACCACAAAAGCACACCTCGCCACCACACCAGCAAAAGAGGGACAAAGCCAGCAACACTCACCACAACAGCAAGGCTGAACTCCCTGGCCAGGGTCTTCAGCTCCCTGGAGAGCTGCATCATGAGGGCCAAACCTGGAGCAGGACAAAGCATTTGGCTGTCTGGGGATCAGCCCCCAAAGTGCATCTTGGAAGCAGCTGGCGTCTGGATTTGCAGGAGCACTGGATTCAGTGCCAGCACTTGTGTTCATGGACACCTGCATGGGATCATTTCCCATCCTTTCCGATCTTAGAAGGCTCAAGGTCAAAAAACCCTACAAAAGCACCAGGAGCTCCAGGCAAAGCTGGCCAGGTTGATCTAGCAGGTACAGGACCCATCTGTCCAGCTCACAGCTTCATTTCCTACCGCCCACGGCTATCAGGGGACCTCCTGTGACAGCCCTAGGCTGCCAGCCAGCTGTGCAAGACCCTCTGGAAGGTGTTTGAGGGGGCTCCTTGGTATCCTCACTTCTGACTCATGGTCCTTTATGGCAGGAAGAGCTCTGCAAACTGTGCCAGCAACCACGATGTATTTGTGACACTGTAAGAAGTTTGAATTTAGGGGCAAAGAGCTCAGTGCCTCTCCTGGATGGGTTTCAGGCCACTGCCATGAGCGTGCATGGCCACAGCCAGCCAGAGTGTTTGCTGATAACACCACAAACAGACTCCCCTTTTATCCAGCCCCAAAGGAGAGGCTGGGAGCAGCCACATCTACACCCGTCCTGCCCCAGCCCCCACTCCAAACACAGCACACATGGGTGGAAGAGGCTCTTCAGGATGAGCAGAGAGTTCTGCAGCCTCCTGGCACACGCAGCTCACCCTCTGACTGCCTGCCACCCAGCAGAGGGTAAATCACAGCCGACACCGAGTCCAGCACCACCATCTTGAGAGGTCCCATGGAGCTCACGACCTGCAAGGAGGCACCATGTGCAACGTGGAGTAACACATCCAGTTCTGGAGGTTGTGAGCCGCACAGAGGCTCCAGTGACCCCGGGATGAGGCAATCTGGAGTCACTTGTCGGGCACACAAGCCCTGCTGCCCTCCCTGCAGCCCTGGGGAAGGGAGAGGGGCCCGGAGCCTCGCTCCTACCTGCTGGGAGAGGCGATCCCGCAGCTCCTGCAGGGCACTCAGCAGCTCATAGATGCTGAACACACGGACCACCTGGACCCGCTGCAGAGCCTCCAGCTGCGGCACAAAACACAGCCTCAGTCTCCCCAGGACTTGCTTTATTCCTCCTGCCCCAGCTGGCACCAGCTCTCCACGTTCACACCACGCCAAGGAGCCAGGGACCCTTACTCTTCCACGTTTGCCTCCACCCCATTAACCCATTGTCCCTATTGCACTGATGGAAAAAGCAACATGGATTGAGCCCAGGGAGCAAAGCCCTGCAAGTCCAGTAAGTCCCTCCCTTCTCCCAAGAAAAACAACAAAGAGCAGTGTCTGTCCTGAGCATGGCACCCACCGGGCCATGGAAAGCAGAGTTTGGACCTAAACAAGGGGAAAAAGGCAGAGCTGGAAAGACAAACCATCTCTGGGGCTTCCTGCAGGCAAGAGCAAAGAGAGTTCTAGAGCAAGCAGAGGGACCAGATCCGGGGGAACTTGCCTGCTCTTCCTCATCCTCTGTCTGGGCTTGGAGCATCTGGTAGAGACGGGAGGCGGTGAAACCCCCCGTGGAGTCAAGAAACAGGACGTGCTGCTTGAGGCCCAGAGACACACTGGCTGCAATGCCCAGGCACACCTGGGGGAACAGGGATGGCATGTCACACGTCCCTCTGCCTCACGTGCCTGATGGCACCATCTTCACCCTACCTGTGCTCTCCCCCGTCCTGCACCCCACTCACCTGTGTCTTCCCACTGCCCGGTGCTCCCATGAGCTCCGTCACTTCCCCCGTGTACAGCCCCGAGTCCAGCAGCTGGTCCAGGCTGCGGGATGGACACAAGGTGGGACTATCAACACCCCTTCGGCCAGAATGGGGGGGCACCAGGAGGCAGCAGTCCCCAGATATTTGTGCCTCAAGTCCCTTTCCCAAATGCAGACAAGTGCATGGGAATGGTTGGAGACTGAAATTCAAAGCCTGTGCTGGCAACCACAGCCTCGTGCAGCAAGCCCAGCCCCGGGCAGAGGTGGTGGGAGATGCACCCACCTTGGGCTGCCAGTGGGCAGGATGGCAGTGGAGCTCTTGAGCTCCTCGTAGAGGTCTGCTCCGTTGGCAGGGAAGGCAGAGAACTGGGCCAGGAGCACACGTCTGACTGCAACCAGCGCCTGAGGGCAGAGGGATGTCTGGAAACGGGACTGAGCAAGTCCAGTCCAATACCTGCTGCAGAAGGTCCCCCCAGATAAGCCCATCCTTGTCCATGGGCCAAACAGCTCTGAGCTCCCTGGTTAATGTACCGGGACTTAGGCATAGTCCCTTCTACCTTGTAAGACAGAGAACACTTCTGGGCAACATCCTCCAGGTCTGACGACACAAAGTCCACCACTGCAAATAACAAGAGGGACAAGACGTTGGAAGCCAAGCCTGGTCAGACCACAAACACCAGAAGACAATCAGCTTAGACAAAACCTGCACCAACAGGCAAAGTGTCTGTGCCCTCTGTCAACACTGTGAGTGGAGGAGTTTTTCCCTCTGAGATGGCCCCATCACCCAGCACAAAACAAACTGTTTCTTGCAAAACAGAGCAGGGAGAGAAGCTGGTAAAAATTTTCTGTGTTTTGCTCAAGAGCAGCCCAGTAGCTTTTCCTTCACCTCTAAGGGCAGGAGGTGCCCAGGGTGCAGCATTCCAGGAAGTTGGGCATTTTTCAGAGGGAAAACTGCACAAACCCTCCTGCAATAACATAACAAAAAGCATAATTGATCAATCCTAAATAAGCCTCTGCAGGGATCTCTACCATGTCCTTACACTCTCCTGCTCCTATGGAGAAGTCCTGACTCACTGTATCCACCCAGGAGGACCCAGAAGACATCCAGCAAGGAGGACATGGAAGGATCTTCAACCACCACCACCCTCCCAGGATTTGGGATGATACAGGTCCACCAAATGCCTAGGGGATGATGTTCCCCAACCCGAGACCCTGATGCCAGCCTGGTACCTGTCCTGATGCCATTGGCCCTGAGAAGCTGGATCATGTCTTCAGTGAGACCAGGGCAGAGCCCAGCCCGCAGGACCACCATGTCCACAGGGCGGAAGAAGAGCAGAAACCTGCGGAGGAGATGGGAGAGTGGAATTCACAGAACCATTAAGGTTGGAGAAGACATCTGAGATCATCAACTCCAACCCTCAACCCTGCACTGCCAGGTCCAACACTGAGCCACAGATGGTGCCTGCCCCTGGAGCTGGGGAGAAGCCACCCAAGCTGTGTTCGGGATGGGTGGTTACGGTGGGTGTTTAATTCCCCTTTGGGACCAAACAGCCCAAAACCGTGCACGGGGGGCATGGGGACATCGCTGCGGCTGCATCGCTGCGGCTGGGGGAGCACAGCGGGCGGGGAGACCCCATCCCCGGGAAGGGGCACCCCATCCCCGGGCAGGGGCACCCCCCATCCCCGGGCAGGGGCACCCCCCATCCCGAGCCACCTCCGGCAGAGCCCCACGATGGTTCCCCACCGCGCCGGGCTCCCCCGCAGCCCGCAGCCCCCGGCCGGGGCACGGCGGCCCTGCCCGCTCCCTTCCTGCTTCCTGCCACCGGCGGAAGGGCGCGCAGCGCTCCTCTTCCCACCCAAACCATCGCTCCCAGCCCGCTCGGGGTTCCCTGCCCGGCACAGCGCTCGGTCCCTTCACACCCAAACCATCCCGGGACCTGTGACAGTGCCGGGGCTGGGTTTGTCCAGGCTCATCAGCCAGTGCTGCCGGGTGGGAAATGCAGGTGCACGGAGGGCTGAGGGGCTTTGCCGCCCTGCGGGTGTGGGGAGCCGTGTGCCCCTCCTTGGCTGCACTGGGGGCTTGAATTTCTCCTGGAAAAGCTATTTTTTGGGGGGTATTTATTATTATTACGTCTTTCTTTCCCAGCCGAGGCCTGAAGAGGGCTCTCGGCACTCGCTGCTGAGCCTGCCCTGCCCTGCACTCTCAGCTCTGCCTTGAGCATCAGCAGCACCCAACACCCTTTGATTTTGTAACTCAGTTTACCTGCAGTGCTGCCGCTTGTGACAGTGTGGCTTCGTTCTGGCTGACGTGAGAAAGGCAGTACTATATCCCACGAGTACTGAAATGAAGCCAGCTGAGCCTTCCCCAGTACCCAAAACCATGTGAGCAGAGGTTTCTGGTGTGTTAATCCAAACGAATGCTGGAAAAGCCACCGCACGGAGTCTATCCAAGGCAGGGGTGGCCTCTTGCACTTTCCACAGCTGTTGTCCTTGTGCCTTGGAACTATTCCCAAACAGGTGAAGGTGTGGGAGCTGCCCTTGTTGAAGCTACCTGCAGTTGCAGTGCTGATAATGTGCGCTGAAGGGATTTACAAATTGCTTTGGAATCGCCTCCTGCCTGAATACCAGGGACCAGGCAATGCTGCTGGTGCCAGTCACACAGGAGACACGGGCAGGGCAGTCCTGTGCCAACCCCTGCTGCATAAGAGCCACAGGCCACAACACAGATCACAGAATTAAAGACAATGATATTTTTCCTCCTGGCAGTGTCTGTGGTCAGCCTGTGCTCTCCTCAGTCATCTCCCCATCCTGCCAGTTCCCCCTTTGCTGTATAGCTGGCATGCTGGTAGGTACACTGGGGAAGGCAAGGCCTGTGTTTGGGGGGAGATAAGTCACAAAGCAGAGCTCCTTCATCGTGACCCCTGGGGAAGAGGGGAGATTGAAAGGCTCAGTTCTCTTGGAGCTCAGTGCTGCTCTGTCCTACTGGTGTCACTGAAATTGAGCCACTCATCGCAGCACTTCCAGTATGTTCCAGCCCACACCTCTGTGCCAGTCCATGTCTCTGCGCTGCTGAATGACCACGCGTGGGGCGGGTGGCAGCGCCAGACATGGGTGGGATTTCCAGTGGGATGGGCTCCCAAAGGCCCTGCAAGGAGGAGGAGGCAGTGCTGGGTGTCAGTCAGCTTTCCATCCCAGGGAATTCTGGAAGGTGCTGGGCACTGCTGCAGCTGCTGGCCTGGGGCCACTTGTCCCTGAGGCTCAGCTGTCTCATGCTTCCCTAAATAGAAAGGGAAAAGGGTCTGAGCACTGTGACAGGGGTCAGCCATCCCAGCCATGGGCTTTTTTGGCATGAACCCCCCCTTCCTGCTCCCCACACCCTGTGCAGCTCTGCAGGCAGAGGGAAGCTGGGATTTGCCTGGCAGGTGGGAGAGGATTCCCTCTTGCTGCAGAGGGGTGCTGCCTGCTCACAGCCAGGTCCCCCCCGAGCTGGCCCTGGCTCCCAGCCCTCCCCAGGCGTATAAAGCACGAGGGGACAAGGAGGGGGCAGGCTGTGGTGACAGGTGACACTGACAGGCAGCAGGAGCTGCCAGGTCCTGCCCAAACTTGGAGTGGGAAGTGAGCTCTTTCCTGAGCCACACGGACTCTCCGTAGTGCTGCTGGATTTCTTTAATTCCTTTTTTTGTTGCTGTTTTTCTTTTTTTGTTTTCATTGACTCCTAAGGATCTACAGTATTGGGAAAAGCTTCTGAGAAGCCACAGCCTTGAAGAGCAATTTAGGTCTTCATTTTCAAAACTCTTCAGCCTGGTAAGCTGCTTTTATTAATGTGTGTTAATTATGTGTCAGTCTCATGGTGGAACTCAGCTTGGGCAAGTAGGCAGGTGACAGAGGCAGTTGAAAATGGGACACAAATTGATGTTTTTCCTTCAAGCTCTCCAGATGGAGGATCCCATCCAGCTGAAAGAGGAGGGCAATAAATATTTTCAGGCCAGTGACTACGAGAAAGCCCTTCAAAGCTACACTCAAGCCCTAAAGCTCAACAAGGACAAGGCGCTGCAGGCGGTGCTGTACAGGAACAGGGCAGCCTGTTTCCTCAAAAAGGTGAGAAAAGCTCCCCTCACCTGGGCAGTGCTCAGGGGGAGAAGAGCAGGAAGGCAGCCAAGGGTGCTCACTGGCTGTGGACTGGGTGGTTTGTCCATTTATTGAATAGTTCTGAAATAGCCTGGTCTGAAATGACATGTTCTGGGCTTGTGCTGGAGCTTCACTGGGGTGCCCCACTGGGAAATGGGAACAGAGAGGTCCCAGTGTCTGTCAGCAATGGGGACATGCCCTGCTATTCCATGGCTGACAAATCTCTCCCTTCTGCTTTAACAGGAGGAATATGCCAAGGCAGCCTCAGATGCATCTAGAGGTAAGAAGGGGGCTGTTATGAGGAGAGCTGGGTACACTTGCTCAGCCTGCTCTCACATCTGCTTTTGGGCCACTGTGGCCTTGTTCCTTGATGTCCACTAACACCCAAGGGCTGAGGGCACAAGGGAATTCCTGGAGGTTCAAATGACGTTGTTCGAGTTTGGTGCAATCAGTGCTAATCAGGCACTGACTGATGCTAATAAGTGAGCAAATCACAGTTTGCACAGGCCATTTCCAAGCAGCAAGCTCTGATGCCTGGTGTTTTGGATCCCTTTCCCAGCTATTGACATCAATGCTTCGGATATCAAAGCCTTGTACCGGCGCAGCCAGGCCCTGGAAAAACTGGGGAAGTTGGACCAAGCATTCAAAGATGCTCAGAAATGTGCCACCCTCGAACCCCGCAACAAAAACTTCCAGGAGACCCTGAGGCGACTGGGGGCCAACATCCAGGAGAAGGTAAATGCCAGGGGAACAGTCCTGGATTCACAGACCAGGGGTGGGAAATCCTTTCTCTGGGTTACAGCAATGGATTGTTGGTCATACTGGAAACTCGTGACAATATAGGGGGATAAATAGGCTCCATTATCTGGAAGTTCGTACTTGATGTGTGTAAATCTGAGGATTGAATGGTTAAATTAAAAAGTGTGGCAGCTTCCTCCTGAGGCTGGCCTGGTCCTGAGTGTCTTGGAAAGGTCTTGGCAAGGGACTGGATCAGCTTTGGGGTGGGTCTGGCGGTTGCCACGTTGCTACAGTTACCTTTACAGGGGTGCTGTGAAGAAATCCTCGCACATCTACTTACTGTGAAGTTTGAGAAATTAAAGTTTAGGCCTGTGCCCATGAGATGGGTAATGGATGCTGATTGCTGAGAAATGATATCTCCTGTTATTCAGCTTAAATTGCCTGTGGTTTGAGGGTGGGGAGTATTCTTGAAGCGAAAAAGGAAAGTTGCTCCTCGATTTTCTCGGGCTGATGCTCTGTGCTCTGTCTCTTGGCACAGCTGCGCATTCAGTTCTCCACGGACTCGAGGGTGCAGAAGATGTTTGAGATCCTGCTGGATGAGAACAGCGACAAAGAAAAGCGAGAGAAGGTGAGAACTGCCCTGAACTTGGCAAACTGGCTGCTTCATGTCAGAGGCTGCACCAGGGAGCAGAACGCTGCGTTCCCTTCCCCACCTCCCCTGGGTGGAGGATCAGGGAAGGAGCTGGGAGGTGAACTGCACTCAGAGAGAGGGGAGATGTCCCAAAGAGGCATCAGCTCTGTGCCGAGGGAAGGTGGCCTAACCTCCCAAAATACCAAAGGTGGGATCAGCCTGGACTTCTGCTCAGGTCCACCTCTGCCACCCTCCAGATGTCCCCCCCAAGCAGTGACCCACTCTTCTTGGGCAGAGCAGAGCCGATCCCTAAATGCACCTGGATAAACTGTCTGGTGGGGCCTGAGCTGATCTGCTGCATCTGTCAGGACATGGCTCCCACCAGGATCTCCCAGAGCTGCACAGAGATGTTCTGGAGGCTGGGCTGTGCCACTGACCCCTGATTCTTCTGCCTCCCACCCAGGCTGCAAACAACCTCATAGTCCTGGGGCGGGAGGAAGCAGGTGCCGAGAGGATTTTCCAGAATAATGGGGTCAACTTGCTGCTGCAGCTGATAGAAACCAAAAATCCTGAGCTGATCCTGGCAGCTGTGAGGACACTTTCAGGAATGTGCACAGGACATAAGGCTCGGGTAAGGACAGGGTGCTTGGACCTTCACTGCTATTGCCTTTTGCACCTGGGGAGGGGGAAGTTGCAATAGTTTGTTTGTGAGCAGTGGGAGAAGATTAAAACTCTGCCTTGTACTGATTCAGGATTCACTGAGGAAAACAGTTTCTTTGTCCCAGCTGAGCCTAGAGGACACAGGAAGGAAAGGCCTTTGCTAACACTGTCCTGCTCTCTCCTTCCTGGGGCCAGGCCACTGCCATTCTCCATTACCTGGGCATCGACAGCATTTGCATGTGGATGTCAGTGGACAATGAAGAAATCTCCCTGGCTGTCTGCAACCTCCTGCAGACCATCACTGACTGCCTGCTGGGTGAGGGGAAGGAGGAGCACCACGGCAAGGAGGAGGCTCTAGTGCTAGGTAACAGCACATCACCTGCTCTTCATTCCCTCTGCCTGCACGAGGAGTGGGCCAAGCAGGGAGGGCTCTGCTCCTGGCATTCCACCTTATTCCTTGTTCTTTGGTGAAGTGGGGACTTTACCCTTCAGCTGTCCAGGAGGACAACCTGCACACAGCTTTTATCCTCATGGATAGCTTAAATACCTCTACTCCAGCCACACCATGGCTTTGAATGGTTTTGAGTTCACCTGCTCTCAGAGATAACTTCTTGTAACTGGCAGCTACTGTTTTGCTTCTGTGTAGACACTAAGAAAGATTTGAGGATGATCACAATGCGTTTGCTGGATATGCTGGTCAGTAAGAAAGTGTCTGGGCAAGGGCGAGACCGAGCCCTCAACCTCCTCAACAAGAACATACCACGGAAGGACCTGAAAGACCACGACAACAGCAGGAGCATCTTTGTCATCGACAATGGTGAGTCCTTGCCCACCACCCTGTTCTGATTTGGGAGATGTGGAGCTGTGTGTTCTTGCCTGAATACCTGAAGAACTGGTACCACCTGGAAAATAAATCCTCTCTGGCTTTTTTTGGTGCATGCAAGCCTGGAGCAAAGTCAGATTTGTTAGCAGGAAACAGTACAAAGGGAGTATCAACTGTGTATGAGAACAAGAATTTTTGAGTTTCCAATGGACTGCTTAACATCTCTGGTTAGTTTTCTCCAGTGTATTTGCTAATGTTAGGAGGATTTGGCTTGAATAAATTGTCTGGTTTAGACAGATTGAGATGAGCCTGCTGAGCTTGGTGGACCCATAAACTGATCTATTCTAAAACTGGATGAGGGTGAGGAATTTGTGTGCTGTGTGTTTTTACAGTAATTCCAATGCATGTGTGTTACCATTTTGATGGAAGTTATCTAATAATAATAATAATTCAGCAAAAAGGAGGGTTAAGTCATCCAGAATGACTTGAAAGTGGCTGAGTTTTCCTCAGTCAGAGCCTCCAGCCCTGGGGGTCAGTAGGTTTAATGTTTCCTGACAAAAATAACAGATCCAGCCAGGGGCCTAATGCAGTTTTGCTTATCTCACTCTGAGAGCTGGAAAAAAGCCTGATGCTACAAACCTGTAATCTCACCAGCAGAAGTCTCCTCCCCAGTAAATATCTGAGTGTCTTTTTTGCTTAAGACTTACGTGATTAGGCTGCAAAATAATTGAAAACCATCCAAGCTGGCTATTCCACAGCAAGAAAGTAACAAACGGGATCTTGAGTTTGCACAGACCCTCTCCCCTCTGACAGCCATATCACTCCATCGTTTCCAGGCTTAAAAAAGATACTGAAAGTGGTGGGCCAGATTCCTGAGATGCCTGACTGCCTGCCACTGACAGAGAACACCCAGCTGACTGCCTCTGTCCTCCTAAATAAGCTCTACGATGACCTGCGCTGCGACCCGGAGCGGGACAACTACCGGCTGATCTGCGAGGAGTACATCAAGTGAGTCAGGGGTGAGCTGGCCCAGAGGGCAGGAGCAGGGGGTCGTGAGGATGAGATCAGGCACTTGAAGTCCACCAATGTTCAAAACTGGGGCTCTGGGAGATCATGGGTTGCTTGAGATCCTGCTGGATCAAGGGCTTTGCAGGAAGTTGCACTCCCACATACCAATATGGTTCAGCAGTGCAGTTGAGGGAGAATATTTCCTCCCCACTACTGTTCCATTCCCTACTCCCTCTATCCCATGCAGGAGCAAAATCGACCCACAAGACATGGATAAGACACTCCATGCTGTCCAGATTGTGTCTGGAGTTCTGCAAGGGCCGTTTGACTTGGGCAACAAGCTGCTTGGCATGAAGGGAGTGATGGAGATGATGGTTGCCCTGTGTGGGTCCGAGAGGGAGATTGACCAGCTGGTGGCTGTGGAAGCCCTCATCCATGCTTCCACCAAGCTGAGCCGAGCCACCTTCATCATCACCAACGGGGTGACGCTCCTGAAGGAGATCTACAAGAAGACCAAGAATGAGAAGATCAAAATCCGAGCTTTGGTGGTAAGGATGCAGCCCTGCCTCTACTGCCTGCCACACTCAGCAGCTTAATCCTGGACTTGGGAGAGGAAGGAGATTCTGGGAATGAGAGATGGGCTTAGGCTGTTTCGGGGCAGCAACATGAGAGGATTAATGAGCCTTTCTCACTGGTATGTCCTCTTCATCCTCCTCAGGGTCTCTGCAAGCTGGGCTCAGCAGGAGGCACGGACTATGGCCTGCGGCAGTTTGCTGAGGGCTCCACTGAGAAGTTAGCCAAGCAGTGCCGAAAGTGAGTGACTTCACTGATTTCTTCAGCTGTTCTAATCTTTGCAAAATACAATATGATCCTCTCCCACGAGATCCTGCCCACATGTTCCCTTCATTTCCTGTGCTGCCTGCCAGCTGACAGTGCCCCCAGAGCCACTGCACTGGGACCTGGAGCTCCTCTGTGCCTGAAGCAGCTGTATGTTCCTCCTGCCTCAATATCCAGAGGAGCCTTCTCCCTCCCTCACTGCCCATGGGAGACACCAGACCTGGTACCTCCCTCTGTGCCAGAGCCTAATTAATGCTACCTTGAATATGCACAAGTCCCTCCTGGCATAGGGAGCAACCAAGGAGGTGGGATGAAGTTAGGAAGTGACTGAATGGGTGGTCGTTCCTGCAGGCGTCTCGTCTTTCGTGGGGTGGAAAAGGCAAAGCAGTGCTGAGTAGCTGTCCTGGTCTGTCATTCCCAGCAGCATTTAGATCCCACAAGGTGGGCCATAGGAGGAAGGTCATGTCTCAAGGGGAAGCACCCCCAGTCTTAGGGGCTGCAGCAGAAGATAAGGACATATTCAGGCCTGAATCAGCCTCAATATCTGTTCTTCCTCCCTCTTTTTCCAGATAAGTTAGTCCTGGCTCCTGAGATAGAAATGTGAGTGGTTTTCTCTCTTCCAGGTGGTTGTGCAACACCAGCATTGATACCCGCACCAGGAAATGGGCTGTGGAAGGGCTCTCGTATCTCACCCTCGATGCAGATGTGAAAGATGACTTTGTTGAGGATGAGCCAGCCCTGAAAGCTATGTTTGATTTAGCCAAGGTCCATCTCCTTCCCTTGTTCCCTCATTCCTCTGGTGGCACCAAGTTCTCCCAGCTCTCCAGCCCTACACTCTGCCCCAGTCAGGAGCTGTGACCCCAACCCCTCACCTCTGCTTCTGCAGAACTTCAGTTTTGCCTGTGCCCCAGGGACATCTCAAGGCTGTTACCACCCTGCTCTTCTCCCTAGGCTGAAGAAGGTTGCTCCTACCTTTACTGTCAGCAACTGCATGAAAACCAAAGGCATCAAGGTGTTGACAGCACCTGATGATGTTCAACACCTTGTTTGACCATAAAAACTTTTGGTTTTCCCCGCCATGGGCTATAAAGTCGGGGATAAAGCTAAGAACATTTCCACCAGTGCAAAACACCATCATGGCAGTCCAAAGGGACCTGTTTCCCTGCTGTGCCCTCCTCACCCTCACACAAGCTTTTATTTTCCTGTGCAGGCAAGCGACAAGACTATCTTGTATTCTGTGGCTTCTGCGCTGGTGAACTGCACCAACAGCTATGATACCAAGGAGCTGGTCCCAGAGCTGGTGCAGCTGGCAAAATTCTCCAAGCAGCACGTGCCTGAGGAGCATCCAAAGGTGGGTTGTGTCCAGCTGGAGATGCTGTTCAGAAAGACTTTCTTTGGTGTATCCATTGTCACAGACTTCAGGTCTGCTGTCTCCAGACTGAAATTGCTTTGCTCTCCAACCAGGCTTGGCTGTTGGGTAGCTGGATGGTAGAATGGCAGCTGCTAAGGGCTAATCCTTTCCCAATGTTTTCTCCTCAGGACAAGAAGGATTTTGTGGTGAAGCGGGTGAAGCGGTTGCTGAAGGCCGGGGTTGTCTCTGCCTTGGCCTGCATGGTGAAGGCTGACAGTGCCATTCTGACCGACCAGAGCAAGGAGCTCATTGCCAGGTGCCTTCACTGCTGTCCTGGGAGCTGGGCGAGCTGGGCGTGCTGGGCAGCCCCTGTGCCATGGGGATGTCATCTGGGCTGGCTCTTTGTTTGTGGGGTGGTGCATTCTGCCTGAGAGAGGATGATGAAAGGGAAGTGGAGGAAAGATTTAAAACCAAAGTTTTTCTTCACCAATATCATAAAAATCCATGTTCTGACCTTGAAACTGGCTTACAGGGATGCCTTACTAGGATGCATTTTGAATTTTTAGTTCTTTGTGTTGATTCTGACTGGAAGAGAGTTCATCTTACAGATCTGGAAACTTCTTACTGTGCCATTTGTTGCTTCCTCATAGCGTGCACTGGGTTAAGCACCTGGAATTTACCTGGTGGCTCTGGCACTCCTGCAAAACCTCAGCCCCATTCCATGAGGGCTGTTGGCTGTTGCTGTCCCGCGTGGCTGTTTCACTGAGTGTTCTGTGCCCCTGCAGGGTGTTTCTTGCCTTGTGTGAAGACCCCAAGGACCGCGGGACCATTGTGGCTCAAGGTGGTGGGAAGGTGATCACTTTTATGTTCGAAGTTCCTGATGTGCTGTTAATGTCTGCTGGGAGCCTGGGGTGTGTCTCCAGTGAGGGACGGTGACAGAAAAGCACAAGCTGTCCCCCCCTGGGGCCACACTGACACTGCAGTCCCACCTCTGCAAGGCTCCAAAGAAGTGATGTTCTTGGAGTGACTGTGTGAGCTACAAGCTCTGGCGTGGTGCCTGTTTGAGAACAAAAGCAAGACATCACAGAGGGCTACGGGATGTTTTTAACTTGTTCTAGTCTGTTAAGGCAATCCTGTAAATCTTCTCAGAACACTGAATGCTTTTTCCTGTGTGTCTCCAGGCCCTGATACCTCTGGCTGTGGAAGGCACGGATGTTGGCAAGATAAAGGCTTCTCACGCTCTGGCAAAAATTGCTGCTATCTCCAATCCAGATATTGCATTCCCAGGGGAGAGGGTAAGCTTAAAAAATAATAATAATTATTAAAACAAAAGCTTTGATACTTCCTTTAGCAAATGAAACTTGCTAATACGTGCCTTCTAGGTGTATGAGGTGGTGAGGCCCCTCGTCAGCCTGCTGAACACAGAGAGAGATGGCCTCCAGAACTACGAGGCTCTGTTAGGTCTCACAAACTTTTCAGGAAGAAGTGATAAACTTAGGTGAGTTTTACTGCTTTTTAACCTTCCTTCTTCCCCAGGAGTGAATGCGAATTACAGTGGGGTGCTTGTTGGGCTATGAAGACCGGTAAGTTTGAGCTACCTTTGGTAGAGCTACAAAGGTCTCAGAGCTAAAAGATGATTAAAATAGGAAAAGGAGAGTGGCGCATTTTTCTCTAGAAACAGCAAAGACATGAACCTCATCTGCATTAGACAGGGAATGAACCACACCATGAGCTCCAGTGCTGTGGACACTGATTTGTTTCAAGGCCTTCCCTGCAGTTAACATTTGATAAGTTGGTTACTGCTTGACCTATAATGTGGGTTTTTTACTGCTCTTTGACACAGGTTGAAGATAGTCAAAGAGAAGGCCCTGCCAGATATTGAAAACTACATGTTTGAGAACCACGACCAACTTCGACAGGCAGCCACAGAGTGCATGTGCAACTTGGTGGTCAACAAGGAGGTAACTCACTGGGCATCTCCAGCTTTACTGCGTGCACCTGCCCCTGTGAGGAGCCGTCCCTAATTGTGTTATCTCTGGGTATCTCTGGGGGTTTTTTTTAGGTTCAAGAGCGGTTTGTGGCTGATGGCAATGACCGGCTGAAGTTGGTGGTGTTGCTGTGTGGCGAGGATGATGAGAAGGTCCAGGTTGCAGCAGCAGGAGCCCTGGCCATGCTTACGGCAGCACAAAAGAAACTCTGCTTGAAGATGACTCAAGTGGTAAGACCGTAACTCTGATCGTGGGCAGTGTGGATGTACCCTGCAAGGGTCCTGGCTCAGACGTGAAAATGCCTCTCAAAAGGAAGATGCAATCTACTAGTTTGCTGCTGAGGAACCTGGAGAAGCTGGGACCTGGGTGTGCATGCTCTTAGTCCATTTTGATAAATAACCTGAATGCAAACCTTGTTTCACCCTGAAATGAGACGAGCTTGATCGATAACCTACGGAGCTTTAGAGATCCCAAAGGATCTCCCTTCCCTGCACAGATCTGTAGGCTCTGAGAACCCAGGTCCTGCATGGCTGAGTGTCTGAAGAGCTGTGGTTGAGAACTCCTGAACTCTATCGTGTTGCACACGTGATTATGTTGGATGCTGGAGCTTGTTAAGATAAAAATGGTTAATGAAGCCAAAAGAGAAGCTCAGGAAGACTGGGGTGGGCGAGTGTCCTGGTCATCTCAACTGTGTCAGTACTCCGGTCAGATTCTTTTCACAGAGATTATGCAGCAGCCTGAACATGAAACGTGTTTCATGTGGTGCCAGTGCTGTGAAAGATCCTGACTTTAGTGTAGGAAAAATTGGGTTCAAATGTTTGGAGTCAGGTTTCCTTAGTTAAAGAATGGAATAACTGTAAGTGACAGGAGTATTGCTCTTCCTTCTGCTGAAGGAAGCAAAAGTCATGTTCTTGGTTGAGATATTCTTCAGACGAGTACGAATGATGGTCTCTCTCTTCCAGACCACCCAGTGGCTTGAAATCCTGCAAAGGCTCTGCTTGCATGACAACATGGAGGTCCAGCACCGAGGACTGGTCATTGCTTTCAACTTAATCAGCGCTGACAAAGAGCTGGCAAAGAAGCTGGTGGAGTCAGAGCTCCTGGAGATCCTGACGTACGTCGGGAAGCAGGAGGATCACCCCAAGAAGCAGCACATCATTAGCGTGGCACGCGATTGCCTCACCAAGTGCATGGATTATGAGCTGATCAAACCTCTCTCTCAGGCATGAAGGAGTGAAAAGCACCAAAAAAAGGCTGAGTGTGGGGGGAAAAAAATGGAGAAATACGGAAAAGTGAGAGCCGTGAGGAGAATCTAGTGCCATTGTCAAGTTTGGGGACACCTTTGGAGGATCATAAGCTGTGTGAGGAAAAAGAGGGAATTTGCCTGGGAAATTTGGGAAGTGTCCATCTGAGTAATTCCCAGATGGTGTAAATCCTTTCTCTGCCCCCATTCAGCTGATAATGATGAAAGCTTCGAGGCCCAGCTGTAAAAGAGCTGGCTGCGTTGGAGATGTGTCAGGAGGCTGTTGGAAGGAAACTCAACAAAGCTGAAATCTGTTCTGCATCCACCTCCAGCTCCTGGTACTTCTGGAATTCCCAGAAATGATGGAACAGGAAGGGTTAAGTGCCTTCTATTCTGTAGTCAGAAAATAGGATTTTAGCTGTGTGCTTTTTTGTTCATTTATTGTAAGTTGTGTGCCAAAGTGTGAGGATGGTGGATGAACTCAATAAATTCACTACTTTGTTCCATGTGGAATTCCTGTTCGGATTTTATTAAGCAAAAGGAGAATCTAAGGCAAGCCTCACTTGCAATCTTGCATCACACCTGGAAAAACAGAGTAATTGGTAGCACGGGTTGAATTTTCACTCCTTGCAAACCATCCAGTGCTGCCCAAGTGCAGCAGAGTCACCACGAAGGTGTCACACCAAGGCACAGTGTTTGGCTCACCAGGGAATGTTGAAAATACCCCATTTATGAAAACAAACCAACAGAATGGAAAGCAACCCACCAGTGGGTCATCACATTAAACTGCATTACATAAATGTTTTCATTCGAGCACAGATTCTCAATGCAGTCTGTGGACAACACAAAAAATCATAGACTGTTTCCTTAGTTCCTGGACATCCTTAAGCATGTAATAAATATAATCTTACTCAGTAATGATTTAACTATGAATTCAAATGCATTAAAATATTTCTGGTCATACTAAATATCAGTGATACTTACATAATGAAATGCTGAGGTTTGGGGTTATGAAAGGAATCATGGGGATAGTCTTTTCTTGCACGTTAAGGAAAAAAAAATAAATGGAAAGTGCCTCTAGTGCTTGAATTTGGCAAAGATTGAAAATTTTAAGCTAATAGGTTTGACGACCTAAAGGCAAATTCATTTGGAGGGTGATTCCAGCTGTGTTCAATGAATGTAATCATGTTCAGTTAAATCACTGGTGCTTTATAATCACAGCAGGGGGATATCAGACCGTTCTTCCAAACCAAGGGAACCACATTTCCTGGTGGAAAATACAGTTTGTTATCTACCAGCCTTCAATCTTTGGATACCCAGTTTTGGGGGTTTTGAATCTGGCTTTCGAAAGTACTTTACATTTACTCTATACAGGTTTACCTAACCAGCATCTCTGACACAAAGACAAAATGCCATTGGTATTAGAGGGGAAAGTTTCCCTTCTCCCACTAAAGCTTCTCTTTGGAGCAGCTGGGTTCTACCAACTGACTGCTGCTGAAGTTGAGTGGGGAAGTAACTTCTGTAAAAGCCTTTATTGGCATTTTTTAGCTAAACATGCCCAGACCACCCCTTTTATACTAACACAGCCCGCCCGCCCCCTCAAGCCCCCTCAGGCTTCCTCAGGGCGGGAAACGCTCGTGCTGCCCCCAGTTCCTCTAACGTGCCTTCCTATTGGCTCCCGCCGGCCCCGCCGGAAGAGCCGCGCGCTGTGATTGGTTGTTACCACCGGAGGGGTGGGGCAAAGCGGGCGGCTCCGCCCCGGCGCGGCCCGGCCTGCGGGAGCGGAGCGGCGTGCGGGGGCACGGGACGTAGGGNGCCTGGGGGACGCGGGGCTGGGGTAGGGCGGACACGGGCAGAGGAACTGGGGACTGAAGAGGTGCAGGGACCTGGTGGGGACGCTACAGGAAAGGAGATGGGAAAGAGTGCAAACGGGTGGAATGAGGGAAGGATCTAAACAGGCCTTTGGACCCTTGGAGAGACACTGACTGCAGCAGCAGTTCTAGGTATGACACGGTTTCTTCCTCAGGCTTTCCTGACCTTGGAATCCCGGTTTGTGTCCTGCTCGGTTGTAGCAGGGATGTCACCTCCCTCCCTGTGCTCCCCTGCTACACGTGCTTCGTCCTCCTAGGGAGGAGGAAACCTTCCAGCCCCTGGCTTTGCGAGCAAGCTCCTTATTGAAGGCAAATAGATTTGCCCAGAGCAATGATGAGCGAAGTATAGTCTGAACTGGTATTGCCGAGACTCCGTGTCTCTGCTCTGACCAGGGCATGATCATGTAATCTTCTCTCTGAGCTATTTTAGGATAAGCTCGTCTGCAGGAAACAGCTCTGCTGTTCTTGAAACTTCGATGCACCTTACAAAAAAATACTAAGGATTTTTAGCAGTTTCTTTTAAGGCAGAAAAACAAAGCCTTGATTTGAAAAGTAACTGAAATACTTGTTGCTGCAGCATTAGTGTGAGCTTGCAGTGAGGGGGGCGTTTTTCTCCTGCGTGTGACATGGATCACGAAACTCCAGATACTCTGCCACTGTGTCTTCTCTGTAAGTGCAATGCAGACTCTGAGCTGTCTGTCCTATCCTGCTCATTAGCAGTTCATTCAGCTGTATTCTCATTTAGCGATTGCCAGCAGGGAGCCAAGAGTATTTTTGGAATACTCTCAATGAAGTGCAACCCCTTTGGGGTTGAGGGAAAGGCCTAGGAAAAGAGATGGGGCTATTCTCTAATTCAGTTTTTTGTTCTTTTCCAGGTCCTGATGACATCGTTGTATTGATTTCTCTCTTGCTGTGGAGAAGGAAGCATCTATGGGGAATATATACCTAGGAGTATGTTACAGTGGTTTCCCCTTAACAGGAGAAGCCACTTTGTTTCTGTTAAGGAAGTAGCAAAAACTCAGTCGCTTCACGCACTAATTTTTGAACACTGCCTATATCAGCTGTGAATGTGCCTTAGGTTCACTAAAGAATTTTTAAAAGACTTGCAAAGTCACGTTCTGGCAGTGAGATACTGAACAACTCCAGTGCTGCTGTTAATGTTGATGAAGTTGTACTAAGCAACACCAAAGCATCCCGAGGGCTTCTGTGGTACATGACTGTATAGAAATCACAAATTAGGATGTAAGTCCAAAGGTTGGTGTAATAAAGTTGGTGCTCCCCGAAAACAACTTCTCTTGTCAATCTTTTAGCCCATTGGGGTTTTAAGAACACAATTAAAAAGCAGATAAATGGGAATTCTTCTATAACCCAAATTGGTTTTGTAGCTTTGTTTTAGAGCAAGAAACCTGACAAATGAGTATTTATGTGGCTGCTAAGGACAGGAGGTTTCAAAGGAGTCAAATCCAAGTTGGCATCCTGCAGCCATCTACAGGAACACAAAATCTGCCAGGCAACTGCTGAGCCTGTCACCATGGTGGGTTTAATGCTTGTTAAGCTAAGCTTTAAAGGGCAATTGATTGTGTAAAAGAATAATTACAGCTGCTCAGAACTGGGAGGCTTCGATGTGGGTGGTTCTGTGCAGGTCTTGAAGTTGGCCAAATCAAAGTTTGGCAGGGGCAGGATGTTGTGCAGTGGGGAGTGGAAAGCAGCCAGGGCCTGGCAGGTGGGCATCTGGTGGGCATTTTGGGAGAGGAAGAGGGATTAAGGGTGGGAGAAGGAGCTGTAGAGGCCCTGGAGCAGTGTGGGGTCAGGTAACTGTTGTGTGTTAGTGAATCCTTCTGCATTAAAGGGAGGATGGTGCAGAACCTGCCCAAGAGCTCTGCAGTGCTGGTGGGTGAGTCAGCACTGGTCAGTCTGTCCCACGCCTGCCCAGCTTCTCCCTGAGCAGCAGACACGTAACTTGGAAAACACAGGAAGGATAAAAGGAAAATAAACCTGTCCTGAAAAGGAATCATCAGTCAAACGCTCGTCTAAATGAGCTCTTGCACTGGAGCCAGCAGGACATTAACAAAAAGTAAAAAGGAAATCAGGAAATCTCATACCTCGATGTGATTTCTCTTCCAGAAAGATGTGTGTGCTCTTATGGGCTCTCTAAAGGAAGAGAGGATCCCATAGCTACTGTAGAAGGGAGAAATGAGACAGTTTTTATTGTTATTCCACAGTAGCACAGGTAGAAGGGTCAGGAAGGTGTACAGAGATAAAGCATCAGGAACAAATCTCATTTATTACAGTAGGTGTTTTGGGAAGATGCAAATGACTGCATTTCCCCCCATTATTCAATAACCTCGCTCTCTTGCATATAGGTGGGGGAGGATATTGGAGATTTCTATCTTCTGAAGCAGAGCTGAAGTGGAGGGAAAATGAGATGCCTGGTTCAGTGGATTAAATGTTAGAAGTATCTCTTAATCTGGAAAGACCAGAGTGAGGTCCTGTACTTTGTGCAGCAAACTTTGCTGTTCTACTCTCTAAGCACTGCCACCGTGATATCTGGAGCACTGCTGCTCCCTAGAGTCAGGAAAACCATCTCCCATCCTGAAAAATCTGTTGTCAAGCAAGAGCCAACCATGTCACACAGGTTTTCTTCCCTCCTGTGTTCAGTGGAAGGGTGTTTTGTTCTGATATGAATGTGCTACATGGCTGGGGCTGGAATAATTGCAGTGTAATGCTCAGACATTAAAGACTCTCAGCCTACAAAATGCTAATCTTACATCCACTATCATCACATGAAAAGATGAAAGCAGCTTTAGTCTTGTCTCTCTTATGAAAATAGAGCCCCCAGAGGAGCAAACTGTTTTTCCAATAACCAGAAAAGAATTAAATTAGGTTCTCAATCAAGAAAGAATTTTGCTTTATAAAAGCTGATAATAACGAATGCAAAGACTTATTTGACAATAAACCGCTCTCATCAGTTGGCAGTTTCTGTTTTAATCTGTTTGTCATTTTCTCTCTTGTGCAGAAAATGTCATATTCCTCACATTCCTCTTGTACCTGTTGTTCCTTTAAAGTGTCAAAAGTCTTAATTTAGAACTGTTGATGGGAATTAGGGGGTTGATGTTCTCAGTTCCAAGATGAAGAGCCTGAAAATGCAGGGGACTGAAGAGCAGAGGTTTAAGCCCGTCTCCACCTCTGACAAAGCCAGAGCTCACCCTGGGCAGCAGGAGGGCCTGGGAAGCTGCCCAGGGAGGAAAAACTTGCCTAGAGAATTTCCCTACCTCTTTAATTTGTTGGCTCATGCCCTCCAGCAGGACCAGTGCTGGTCTTTGATCCTCACATTTGCATTCCTCTTATCCAAATCAATGTTTCCTCCCTTCCAGCTGGTCTTTTAACGCATTTCTGTGCTGCCTGACAGGCTGGGGCTGTGTGATCCCTCTGCAACTGCCACAGGACGTTTGAACAGCTTATCAACAAAGAGGAGAGCCTTGCCAGAATGGGAAAAGGCAGCAAAGCTGATGAACCACCGAGTTCAAAGGCGCTGTAGAGCTCACTGAGGAACTGTGGCCATCCGAAGCCTTCCATGAGGTGTAGAAAGAGGTGATGGAGGCTCCTGGAAGCCTTTCAGCTCTCAGGGGAGTAGAGTTTGACCAGGTGCTGCAGCTCTGTGGCATAGCCCGTGACAGGGCAGCGCTGGTGAGCCTTCACGTAGCTGTAGATGCAGCGGTAGCAGAACACGAAGCCGGACGTGGCCAGCGCCGTGGCGTTCACGCGGACCTTGCGGCACAGAGGGCACACGGTCTTCAGGCTGGGCAGGAGAGCTGAGCTGGGCTCGTGCTCCAGGTGCACGGGGGGTGGGGGAGTGGGGAGCGCTGTCAGGGACTTGATGGTCTCCTGGTTTTCCGAGGAGTACCACCAGTCCAAGAACTGGAGGAAGAACACGCTGACGGACAGGCCGGTGGACAGGGAGAAGGCAATGCCGCCCAGAGCTCTCCTCAGGGCCGACTGCGCTCGTGATGCGATGCTGTAGCAGAGAGAAGCAGGGAGAGATGGTTACTACTGCACATTTATCCATCTAGAAACCACGGGGAAAAGCGCTTGGGGAGTCACTGCTTCACACAGCTCCTTAATGCTAAGTTAGTTGGTCAGCGTGTCCCATGTTTGCACTTACTAGGATGTTTCGGATTCTTTCTGTATTTTAAGAAAGATCCAAATCCCGTTTTGTTCAGAAGTCTGAATCAGAAGAATTTGGATTAAAGGCTCCTGGACCACAGAGCATTTCACTCCTGGATCACCATTTCACAGGATATTCAGTGTGCTCATGACTAGCTGCTGCTCAGGAAAATCAAGGAACTAACTTTCAATCCTTTCAGCAACATTGCTGCAACTGCTGCCCCTCCTTTGTTGGAAAAGTGCAGGGGAAGACCAAACAGAATAAAGGCTTGCACGCCCAAAAAGAGCCCCAAACTTTGCAATTTTATTACCACAAAATCGTTTCAAACTAATCCCTGCTACTGATTTCCTTATTTGCACTCACAATACACCCCTTTGGAGCACATTTTGCCAAAGAGAACTTTCATCTTGAATTTTTGGAGAACAAGGCACTTTTACTTGCAGCATCACCTCTAAAGTAACACACCCATGGAACTCCCTGGAGAGCAGCAGCAGAGCCAGGTTCTGCCATACCTGTGTGTTTGACTTGGGGTGGTTTCAGCCCATTTCTTCTCCAGGGCCTGGATATCCTCCGCAGTCAGTCTGACCAGGCGGACGCCAGCCAGCTTCAGCATGGGGGAATGATGCTCAGCCTTCCCCAGGATGTAGCACAGTTGCTGGATAAGAAACCAGCCCTCCCAGGTCATGTTTACATAGGGGTAGGCAGCTAGAAAGGCTCTGTAGAAGCGCTTCCAGGATGAAGATGGAGGATGGATGGAGTACTCATCCTCCTCCCTCAGGCTGGACACCAGTTTCTCCAGCTTTCCTTTCAGGTAAGGAACAAGAACCAGCAGGAGCAGAGACTTCCAGTGCTGCCTCTTTGGCAGGCCGGCCGTGGCCAGAGGTTGCTGTCTGCCGTCTCCCATGGGGATCCTCTTCAAGCTGTAGAAGTTCTCGGAGAAGGATGCGCTGCACCTGGCCAGGTGGTGCTGCTGGAGCAGCAAATCCAGAAGGACGTAGATCTCATCAAACCAGTGCCAGAGGAAACCGTATCGGCCAGGATTAGACTCAGCAAGCACCTATTGTGAAAGGGACATAAAACAGGAGGAACCACAGAGTGGTTTGGGTTGGGAGGAGCATTAAAGATCATCTGGTTGCAGCCCCTGCCATGGGCAAGGACGCCTTCCACTATCCCAGGCTGCTGCAAGCCCCGTCCAACCTGGCCTTGGGCACTTCCAGGGATGGGGCAGCCACAGTTGCTCTGGGCACCCTGTGCCAGGGCCTCACCACCCTAACCTGAAAGCGTAGTCAAGTGCTAAATTTCAAATTACAGCAGCTATAAACGACGCCTCTAATTTACCACACAAGCCAGGTGGTTCTCAACTGTCCCGCTGCCTGTGAAAGCGTCCGGATTTACCCGCCAGCCCCCCTCCTCTCCCCTCACCCGCGACCC
>VZRQ01007831.1:168516-241381 GCA_013397975.1 Machaerirhynchus nigripectus | reverse complement strand
CTTGGTGGGATGGGAATGAGCACAGCAAGCTCCTGGGATACTGGTGGGACCAGGCAGGGGTAAGGGCTGGGTGCTGAGAGGGACTGGCAGGCACTGCTGGGGGTGCTGGGGAGGGGAACTGGGATTGGTGGGGAATGCTCCTGCAACTGGGAGATACTGGGAGAGATCTGGGGAATGGTGCTGAGGGGGAAGGGCTGGTGGACAGGGGGCTGGAGTGGGGCACTGGGATGTCAGTCAGGAGTGTGGGTGAATACTGGGAGTCCTGCTGGAGGTGTGGGAGGGGTGGCAGCAAAGNGTCCTGCTGGAGGGGCTGGCAGCAAAGCTGGGTTGGGGCTTCCACAGAATGGGGAGGTGATAGGAGGAGCAGGTGGAATGGGGACCACCAAGGGGTGTTTGGTCCCCAAGATGGAAACAAAATCCCTGCGCCAGCACAAGTTCAGGGCTGCAGGCACAGCTCTCCCTCTGCCATCCACATTCCATTGTTCTGTTTATCTTCCTGCTTCTCCTGTGGCTCTGGGCCACACTTGGGCTGTCGTGCAATTCCTTGAGAGGCTTTCCAGGAAAAATGGGTGGCACCACTTACACTGGAGTTAAACCAGGGATCACTTGAGAGATTTAGGGATTGATGGTTTCAATGTCCAGGAGCTTGGCTCAATCCCAAGGCCCTTAAACCTGTCACCCTCCTGTGTGGGATCAGTGCTGGAGAGTGGGTCAGGCTGGCTGGAGTTGTGTGTGGGGTCAAGCAGGTGTTGGTCAGCCCAGGGTCAGGTTTTCTGTGTGGTTTTGGGCTGAGGAGGCTTATCTTGCTTTGGTTCAGTCTACATTGAAATGTCAAGCCACTGTTTGTAGCATTAAGCATTGCTGGGGCTTTCTGGAGCCATTCAGCTTTCTCATCTCTTCTTGTCTGCTGGGGTTGGATCAGGAGGAGCCTTTTGGTGTCAGCTTTGAGCACCTCTTACCTGTTTCCATCTTAGCAAGTGCTGGGCACAGAACAATAACGAGGAGGGGGCAATCTGAAATAGATTTTCTTCTGAAAATACAAGGCTGTTCATGATGTTATCATTTACCTTGGCTCTCCTCGGTGTACAAGGAGCTGGCATTTTCTGCAGTCACACAAACAGCAGTGTTTTAAATATCTGGGCTGGTCTGGTTCCATTTGCTGTAAACCATGCTGAGATTGTTAGTGATGAGATAATACCTAGTGCTGCTGGCAGGCTGTCTCTGAACAGTGTGCAAAGCAAGCTCTGACACACACGAAGCAGCAGTCTGTGTGCTCGTGAGAAAAAAGAGCTTCATCCTGTGCTGCACTTGGAATAGGGCAGTTTGGTTATTGACCTAGGTCAGCTCTCATTTACATCTGTCAAAGGAGGTTGTAAAGACTTGGGCTGTGCTTGGCCCTGTCTGGGTGTTTCTAGGATTCTTCATGTTTCCAAGCATATGAAAGGAGAAAAACAACAGTATCTGAAAGGAGAAAAACAACAAAATATCCCGTTCTTGGGGTTTAACGATGATCTCTGAGATTCAGCAAGGTTCCTTCCTCTCTGTGTGTAGCTTTATGCAACTGGGCTGATGTTTATGGTGTTTGGGGTTTTTTTTTTTCCCCTCGATTTTCTCTCTAATCTGCTGCTCTGGCCCCAGTTAAAGCTGTATTAGAGTAGCTCAGCTGAGACATGACCCTGGATGACAAATCCCCACATAATGCAAACAAAGAACATCGAGGCCACATTCAGTGCTTTTTGCATGGCACTGTGCCAAATACTCCCGCAGAGAAAAACATTTTAAGTCTTCCTTTTAAGCTGGGCTCAAACCCGAAGGATTCTGTCAGCAGTAACATTGCAGCTGAACACAGACTCTGATTTTAATTACAAAACAAATTACAGCAGCCTCTGCTTTTGGGGAGGGGCTGTGAGATTTTTGCTAGAAAAATTGCACTCATTGTGGCTTTCCCATCCCAGCCTCAGTTTTGGAAGGAGGTTAAACCTCCTCTGCACGAGGAACGTGTTTCCAGAGCTGTCTCCAGGCATGGTTTGATCTCCAGCTTGGCAGGAGCAGAAAGGGAGAGGAATAAAACCAAACCCAGTAATTCATCCTAATTGGATGAGGTGGCAACCAGGCAGGCAGCAGCCCCAGGAAACTGGGAAAAGCAACAGGTTGTTCCTCATCCAGATGTTTGGCAGTTGGACAGGATGCCCCCAGCACTGCCAGGAGAAAAGGGGTGGGAATTGGGGCGTTACCCTTCAGGTGTGGCTGGGAATTCAACTGCTGAGGTGTCAAACTGATGCAGGTGGATGGGGGAGAGAGGAGTGGTGATGGTGTTGGTGAAGGGATGAGGAGGGAAAGGGTTAAGGAACAACAGTCTGATTGCTCTGCTGGGCAGTCCTGGAGTTCAAAGCTGTGCTGGTCCTTTTGTTGCTGAGCCAGCAAGACCTGCAGGGTTTAGAGGCAAGACAGGCAGCATTTAGGGAACAAATGATTTACTGCTTTGCTGGCAGCCTTTAAGGTCATGGAAGGATGTGTAAGAAAAGGGGAGTTGGGGCTAAAAAGACAGAAAAAGGAGGAAAGAAATGATAAAATCCTTTTTGAGATGTTTTTAGGGTCATAGTTCCCAGGAGTGATACAGACTTTCATCAAAAGCAGTCAAATTGCCCACTCATCTGCTTGTTTTGAAAATTGTTTTATATTTGTCACAAAGGTAGCAATTTTAAGAATAAAATGATTTATACCCACATATGTTTGGGCAATCCCTATATTCCAAGGCATTAATTTAGTTCTGTGGAGCAAGAGGAGTGCTGGTGAGACCACTCCCGTGGCTCTGCTGAGCACTTGCTGCTCCAACAGCATTTTTCCACCCTGTCCACAAACAAAAAAGCAGAGCAGCACTGAAGTAATGAGCTTTGTGTGTGTGTGTGTCTCAGAGGTGGGATGTCAGATCTTGGCAGTGAAATATTTCAATTTCAAGCTTGAGAGAACTGAAAAGTAATGGCTTTTCTTTTCAAGAAACCACTGTTTTGCATCTCCTGGGAACAAAAGGAGGGAAAGGAATGAAAGGCCTGGGGGTGGGTGTTGCAAGTGGGGTTAATTGTGCCTTCCATCAAGATGCAGCACAGGCAGATATCGTTAGGGGGAGATGACAGTTTCCTTTGTCTGAAACATGGACTTCTCACTGCCAGGCAAGACACTGGATGTGCTTTTCCTTGGAAAATGGATCTGTGTACCCAGGAAAGACAGCTGCAGAGCACTCCAGCATCTGCTGGTTATAAGGAGTTTTAAGAAAATGCCTTTTGCCTGCTGAGACTGAGAATTTGGGAAGCTGGGCTGAGCACCACTGTTGTGTTTTTACCAAGCCCTTTAAATCCCTGGCTTTGCCAAGTAATACCAGCAGCAGGTGCAGGATGAAGATTGGGGAACTCGTGCCTGTGGATGTGAAGCTTTTGCTTCCTCCCTCACCAACCGTCCTTGCTCCGAGTTCCTGCCTCACAGACTGGGTGTTGCCACCAAACAGCATTTGGAGCTGACTTGTTCTTTTTTTATTCTTCTTATTCTCAGGTGCTTTAAGGAACTGGAACCATGACGGACTCCAAATACTTCACGACCAATAAAAAAGGTTGGTGTGGAGCTGGTGCAGTGGATTGGAGGTGGTGGGTGGCTATTTTTGCACAGCTTTTTTAACTGCATGCAGGAGTACTTGTGCTTTTCTGGTAGCTCTGTCCCTGTTTCTCTTCTTAATCATCCAGGGAGAAACTTCCAAAGTAGGTCACATGGTGACAAAAGACAAAACTGGGGTATTATACAGTTTTATGATGCACAAAATGACCCAAATTGCTGCTTTTTCAAGGATCAGAAAGCAAAACGTTGGGATTGGAGTGCAGATCTGGTCAGAGACAAAGTTTTCGTTATGGGCTGACCAGTGCCAGACTAAGGATGGTTGTTAAGTTGGGCATCACAGGATTAAGCTGATTGTGAGGAATTTAATATTTTAGATACGTACATCAAGCAAACTCAGTGGGTTTTTCTCCTGCCATTTCCTCCAAAGCTGCAGGTGCTCTGTTTGACTTCCCTGTGCCTTTACTGCAGGTGTGGTGGTCACCCCATCTCAGGACAAACTGCTGCTCTTAAAAGTAGGAAGCCTGGCAAGGATCTTTGGGATTATTTTACTCATTCAGCTGTTTCAGAGCAGTTCTGCTGAGACTGTCCCAGGCAGATTTTCTAACCTGTTCTTGAACAAAACACTGTTGCTGAGTGCAATTTAAGCCTGATCGTTCTCCAGTTTTTTCGGAAAATGGTTTGCATTTTGCATTAACCTCTCCTTTGCAAAATGGCTGAGTGCTCCCTCTGAATGCTTGCCAGTGAAAAAACCCACACTGTTGATCTATTTATGTGTCATTAAGCTTCACAATGAGCTCATAAATGAAGTTAATGCACTTGACATCTTTCTAAGGAGCAGCTCTGGAAGTTCAGAGCTAAAGGCAGGTTTTTGTGGGCTGGCTGCAGGGAGCCAGTCTGGGCTGGGTGAGAGCTGGAGCTGGCTCAGCTCTGCTCCAGGGCACGAGCTCTGGGTGAGTAATGCCAGGCTCTTCCTCAGGCAGGAGGGATGACGAGTGGTCTCTGCACTGCAGCAGCTTCTCTTCTTTTTTGGAGTCCCTGGTAGTCTCTCTGTGTCAGGGTTTAATCAGTGCTGCTGCTCCAAGCAAGTGCAGGAATTGAAAGTTGGTGCTGGAATTGTGTCAGGGATATTTTGATGTTTGTAATGTGTACTCAGGCCGTGGCTCCCGGTGGGAATGCTGCTGGCTGTCCTTCCTGAGGAAAGCTGTCTGTCTGTTGGGGGCATTATCCTTCTCACAGCACCAGCTCTGTCTGGAACAGGCCTGATAAACAGCCTTGTGCACATGTTGCTTTATTTCATAAACTTGCTTTGCCACTTTGGTGACCCAGCTTGAACTGGCTTTCTACACAGTAATATCTGGAAGAATGAATCTTGGAAAAGGCTGATTTGGGAACCTTGGAATCCAGGCAAGCTGTGTTACATGCAGCTTTTGTTAGTGGTAGCTCTGTCTTTTAGCTTTTAGCTTTTTTCCACTGGACTAAACACACGCTTTGCTGTTTCAGCCACTGTGTCCCACAGCATTTGGGCTCCACTCCAGCTTTCTCAGGAAGCAGGCAACGATGAGCAAAACTTAAAAAGTCTGGGCAAAATTCCTAGCTTAGTTTGTTTCTTGCAGGCACGAATCTGGCATCTCCAAGTATCTTTTCTTCCTGGTTATGTAATGGTTGCCTCAGAGAAACAGACGCTCCAGGGATGTGGTTTGGTGTCCTGGGAGTGGGAGAGCTGCCACACGCAGCGTGGTTCTTGTTCGTGGCATTTTCCTCTGCAAGGTGTAGTCGTATCAGTCCCTTGAGTGTTGCAGCTTTGCTTCTCAGTGAACCATGGTCTCCATAAGGTCTGACAGCTTCCAAGTGCTGCTGGACCGGTTTTATGGGAATGACAGGCCAAGGAGGCAAAAACTCTTGAACTATCCCTAAAACAAGACCCTTTTCTTCTCCTGAGAGGCTCAGTTTTTTTCTTTTGTCTTCTGCCAGGAGAGATTTTTGAACTGAAGGCTGAACTCAACAATGAAAAAAAAGAGAAGAGGAAAGAAGCTGTAAAGAAGGTTATTGCAGCCATGACCGTGGGGAAGGATGTCAGGTAAAAGCAGCTCAGGGACTCAGGTGCAGTGACACGTGTCCGTGGAACAGCCCCGAGTTTGGCACCTTGGTGAGGGTGGCTGTGTCCTTGCCTGTGCTGTGCCTGAGTCACAGGTTTCTCAAGCTCCTTCCTGTCACTGAAAGCAGGAGAAACAACTGTTTTCAGTGTGGGCTTAGCTCAGTGCCAAGAGCCCTTTTTATTTAAAACATATCCAGAATTCAGCCATTTTGTATATCACTTTAGCTGATGTTTTCTTGCTGCTTGCTGTCCTGGGTTTTAGTGTTACAAAGGTAATTCCAAGTTTTTCTTAGCCTTATCTGGCACAGCATAAATTTAAGCTACATTTTAAAATGGGTGACTTTTAAATGGAACCTGTGTCTTGCTGCAGCTAAGGGACACTGGCATTTACCTCTGCAACACTGTCCCCAATACTGTTTTCTGAGACAACCAGAAAAACCTGTTGGAGTGAATGCTTTCTCCCTTCCAGCTTCTCCTGTTCCTGGAGCCTAGCAGAGTGTCAGTAATTCTGGATTCGTGGCAGCGTGGTCTGTTGCCACGGAAATCAATATAAGCTTGCAAATTTAGCATCATGACTTCATCATGGAATGAATAAACTGGAAGGGTAAAAAACCCTAATCTTTTTTGCCAGCAGCACTTATCCTTTACCTTTGGATCCCCACAGCAAACCTGGGAGCTGCAGAATCTGTGTAACTTCCTGTGTTATTCTGCAGTGCTGTTTACAGATGGCTGCTTGACATTTGAGTGAAACCCAGCTTGTCAGTGTTTTAGCTTCTAATCACTCCGAGCTTTACTAGTCTGAAATTTGGCAGGTTCCTCAGAAGTGTCCTGCATGACTGAAACATTTTAAAGCAACTTTTTTTCTCTTGTGGGTTCATTTCCAGGCCTGGCATGGTAGAATTTTCTTGTTTGGTGAACTCCTCAGTTAAAACACATTTAGGAAATTGCATTAGTTTTCACCTCTTTCTATGTTAAAGCCACAAAAGAGATGAAATGATTATTATAAAAGCCATTGCAAACTGCTTTGAAAGGGAAGGTGACCTTTCATTAAACAGCAGGGTGCTTAAAATGGAACTCCAGTTTTTCTGGCTTCCTTTATATTGTTCTATCCCCTCTGCATGCCATGCAACCTCACTTTTTTATCTGTGGGTGGGAGTGTGGATCTGCTGGAGGGCAGGAATGCTCTGCAGAGGGATCTGGACAGGCTGGATCCATGGGCTGAGGCCAGTGGTGTGAGGCTCAGTGATATGAGGTCCTGCACTCGGGTCACAGCAACCCCTGGAACACTCCAGGCATGGGCAAGAGCAGCTGGAAAGCTGGCAAAGGACCTAGGGGTGCTGGTCAGCTGTGGCTGAACGTGAGCTGGTGTGTGCCCAGCTGGCCAAGAGAGCCAATGGCAGCTGGCCTGTATCAGGAATAGTGTGGCCAGCAGGACCAGGACAGTGATTGTCCCCCTGTGCTGGGAGCTGGTGAGGCCACACCTCAAATCCTGGAGGCAGTTTGGGGCCCCCCATGACAAGAAAAACATAGAGGGGCTGGAGCACAAGTCTGATGAGGAGCAGCTGGGGGGGCTCAGCCTGGAAAAAAGGAGGCTCAGGGGGCACCTTCTCACTCTGAACTCCCTGACAGGAGGGTGTAGGTGGGGGTCAGTCTCGCATTCTCCCAGGTAACAAGTTACAGGATGAGAGGAAATAACCTCAAGCTGTGCCAGGGAGGTTCAGATGGGATTGTAACAGGCTGCCCAGGGCAGTGGTGGAGTCACCATCCCTGGAGAGTTTATGCTGGTGTGTAGATGTGGCACGTGGGGACGTGGTTGTGGCAGTGCTGGGGGAACTGCAGGTCTTTCCTAACCTAAACAATTCCCTGATTCCATCCTTGCTTATCCTTGTGTTGTGTATCCAGCTCTCTGTTCCCTGATGTTGTCAACTGCATGCAGACTGACAACCTGGAGCTGAAGAAGCTGGTCTACCTGTACCTGATGAACTATGCCAAAAGCCAGCCAGACATGGCCATCATGGCTGTCAACAGCTTTGTGAAGGTAACCTGCTCCCCTGGCACGTCAGAAAAGGGTCCAGCACGGTGGCTGCCAGCACATCTCTTTGTCCATCAGCCTTTGGGAGCTTTATCTCTGCCTTGGGGCTGGGCTCATAGAGGAGGGTGCTGAATCCACTAGATCTGGGTCCTTCCTCTCACTTGTTCCTTCTGGGTATTGCAGAGGAGGTGACTTCAGCACCCCTGGAAGTGGCTGTGAGAGAGCCTGCTCCAGGGAAAGCTGCTTCTACTGTTTTACCAACTTCTGGTATTGGAAAGCAGATTTTATCTGTTTCATCTTCCAGCCTTTGTAGTATCTGAGACATGGATATCAAACTTCCTGTTTGGATGTTTCAGCTGTGCTCTGTGTAGAAAAGCTTTATCTCTGGTGAAACTGAGAGACAGTTCCCTGGAAAAACAACAGCCTGATTGCTGTGTTGCCTTTAGTTCTGTTGTCAGGTTGCCTCTCCTTATCTAGGAAATGTTATTTCAGTCCCATGTTGTGCAAGATGAAACCCAGTGCTTAGAAGTTGTTTGAGGCTCTTTTTAGAGTGTTATAAAAATCTGAGACGCTGGGGAATGGGACTGAGTTTCAAGTCTCTGTTGTGGTTCTTGAGGCAGAAAGAGGTGAGAAGATCTAAGCTGAGAGCAGGTCTGCTCTTCTGGCCAGGGAGGATGTCCCTGCCTTCCTCTCTGGAAAGAATATTGTCTGTCTCTAGAGTGTAATTCTGTTAAATTGGGCTAACAAAATGATGTTTTCCATCTCATGCCCTGCAGGGAAGAGTCTGGTGTCCCTTTTGGCAAGTTGAGGGACAGGTGTTAGTGCAGACCAGTGTCAACACTTGCTCTTTACTAACTCAGCACTTCCCAGTTCAAGGTGTGGAATGCACTGGTAGGATGTGTCCCTTCTCTTGGAGGCTTTAAAAGTAGTTTTTCAGCTGCAGGAAGTCTGAACAGTGAAAGGTAAATGCTTTTGTAGGTCATTCTGTAGCCATCCCTTTACAGGCTGATTTTGGAGGAGCTCAGAGATGCGGATGGATTGGATGTACGGAAAATTATGTAGGCTGGAAGTTCCAGATGTTATATTCCTGTCTGCTTTTTCTTCCTTCTCTTCAGAAAAGCACCTCTAGAGTAGCCTTTGCTTAGTGCTTCTCATGTTGTAACTTAAGGGATGGTTGTGTTTGATCTTTAAGAAATAGGCCTTGATGACTGTTGCATCGTGTTTAGTTGTTGATTTTTCCTGTTTTACTTCTTGCTCCTTTAAACCAGTAAGGCTGGAAATCAGTAAATTACTTCATCTGTGCTGAGATTTTGGGTGCTGAGAGCTGCCTCTCCAGCTTAGCTGTTGGATCATGTTGAGAGCAGCTTTGCTGGGAGAATGAAGGGACACCAAGATGACAATTTTACAAGATGGAAACATCTTGAGACAGTGCAAAATGTTTCTGTGAAGCAGCAAGTGCCCTTTTATCCCTGATCTGAAATAATTGCCTGGCTCTTAGCATGTAATCAGAGAGATGCTTCTTAAGTAAGAGCAGCCTGGTTCTGGCTGCAGGGTGCAGATTTGTTCCTGTTCTGCTGCAGGACTGCGAGGACCCAAACCCTCTGATCCGCGCCCTGGCCGTGCGCACCATGGGCTGCATCCGCGTGGATAAAATCACCGAGTACCTGTGCGAGCCTCTCCGCAAGTGTCTGAAGGATGAGGACCCCTACGTGAGGAAAACTGCAGCTGTCTGCGTGGCCAAGCTGCACGACATCAATGCCCAGATGGTGGAGGACCAAGGGTTCCTGGATTCCCTGCGTGACCTGATTGCAGACTCCAATCCCATGGTAATGTATTCCCAGCACGTGGCTTGAGTTGGTGTTTGATATCAGAAACATAAAAGGTTTTTCACTGGGATGATTTTGTTGGTTAGAGAACACCTGTTGCCTCAGAAAACAGGAGATATTATTTGGGCTTCTTGAGTGCTGCAAAAGTGTAACTTCCTGGCCAGGTGAGTCTGAAGAGCAAGAAATACGTGGTGCTGCTCCCTTGGTGACAGCTTGTAGCTCTTGCTTTCCTGCAGGCTTTGGCTCTTCTTGGAATAAGAGTTGGGATGAATTCATTTGCTAATGCAGATAAATCCACTGGCTTGTAATGAGTGGAGAAAATCAATGCTAATGTTTTTAATAAAGCTAAATGAGTCGTCAGAGCAGAGGTGGAGATCATGACCAAGAATTTCACAGGAGTAAATTACCTACTAAATCAGCATTTAATTATGCTTGATGAAGGGTCCACTTCCAAGCCAGGTGTCTCCTGCTATTATTTTGTGACTAAAAGGTGGTAGCCAAGGAATTGAAGTGCCCCACTGCATCATCCTTTCATTCAATATTGTTTCCTGTTTCCTGCTGGAATCCAGGGAGCATACCAATATCATCCTGACCCTTAGCAGGGAAGAAAACTTCTGCAGCTCAGTTTAACTCGGAGTTTAAGGGTGTGACTGCTGCTTTTTTAGCTCTTTTATAGCACAGACTCTGCTTAAAGGCCTAATCTTACATTATTAGGGCAGGTCTAACAGCTCTTTCTGTGGTGCACGAGTCAAACCTCAGAAAACAAATGTCTGTCCTGCTGCAGCTGTCTTTGGGCACCTGAGATAAACCAAGTGCAGGTGCTAAGGTGCCATCCGCTTTGGGAGGAGAGTGAAGGCTGCTGAGTGCTCTTTGTAAGACTTCCTAGAGACCGTAAAACTCGAGGTGTCTGACTGTCACAGGCAGCAGTCTGAGTGCTGCTGTCTCTGAGGAGATACAGACACCTCTTTTCTCTGATATCCAGCTCTTTTACAAGCTGTTCTTTTTATCTGCCTGCCTGATTCTTTTTCTTACGCCAGGCTTCTGTGTGAATATTGATGACTACTTGAAGATGCTTTCTTTGTCTAGGCAGCTCTGGGGCATACAGAGAAGCACTTGCTGTTCCAATTCAATGTGGAGGGTGTGCCTTGCAGCCTCTGAAGGGACTTGCTTGGGCTTCTTTAGTTCCACTTCAGTGCTGGCCCTGGTGTTCAGCAGCTCCCAGGCAGCAGGAACAGAACCTCCTCTTCTCCCAGCCTTGGTTCCAGCTCTGATTTTGTTCTGATTACGGCCACATGGATGTGAGTTGAGGAGCTCTGGATGAAGAGATGTGGTACTTCAGGAGAAATAACAAGGTTTTGCTTGCCCTTTGTGCTTGTTGACCTCTGTGGAACTCAGTGGTTTGGTAAATGAACCATTGGCTGACAGGAGAGCACAGATACGTATTTTAAAAGTGCATTAACTTAATATTGACTGAAATGAATGGAGAGAAGGGGAAAAATACCAAAGGGCAGCGTGTGCTCCATTTGCTAAATAAACCTCCAAAAGTAGCACAGGGCTTCCTAACAAAACATCAGGAAACTCAAGAGCTCCTTGGTGGTAATGAGGGTGGGCTGGGACAGCTCCCCTGAAGCTGTGCAGGGTCACAGGACGTGCCTCACGTTGTACTCACCTGCTCTTTCCAAAACTGAGCATTCACAGCAGGAAAATGCCATTAGGAGGAGTGAGGGTGATGAAGGAGAGGCCTGGGGTGTGTTTTCAGATCTGGAGGCTTTGAAAGGATTCTGGTGTTCTACGTATTGGTTTCCCAGGTTTTACTGTAGATGGGGCATTATGCTTTTGCCTTTTAAGGGTGCACAGGGAGAGATTTTATCAAAGGCTTGAGGCTCTCAGAGCTGCTGATTTAATACAATATTTAATCTGGTTACAATTTCAGTAGAAAAACATCATTCCTTCTAGTTAAGTTGATCCTCTTTGAAATTCGTGCCTTTGTGGCACAGAGGTTCCCTCAAAAGTACAGGAATTAACCACCCCTAATTAAGGTTCATCTTCCTGGTCAAACCATCCACCTCATTGCTTCTTTCTCCATGTGAAACTTCAGTTCCTGATGACCTTGAATTGTGATTGCCAGCTAAGTTACATTTGTGTGCAAGTTGATATTTATTAAGGTGTTTTTTCCTTGGAATGTAGTCCTGCCTGGAAGGTCTTTTTAAATAAAATGTGTGTATCAGTATTGGCTATCAAAAGAAAGATTGCTGGAAGGAATGGTACAGATGGATCTGTTCTGATGGCCTATTCCTCTGTAAATGGTGCATCTCAATCACTGCAACCTGTTAGCCAAGCTCATTCATATTTATATTATAAATGTTTCTCCTCTTTTGATGGCTAGTGGAAATGGGCAACATTAGATACTTAATGAAGTAGAATTTTTTAGATGGGAAATCCACACTTGTTCTCTCTTCTGAGAAATGAGGATTTTGAGCAGGAGCTAAAAAAGGCTGCAGCTGAAAAATAGCCTTCAAGAAGGGTTTTATTATGGCTTTGTAATTGGTTGCCTCTAGCACATGAGCAAGCTCTAAGCATTTTAGCTGGGTGGTTGGTAGAGGAACATCTCCATCTGTGGCTCACTAATTGCCTCATAATTGTGCAGAGATCAGGGTGCATTTTTCTCTGGGTGCAGATCACCTTCATCATAAGGATGTCTGACTAAGTTGGAGGTGACCTTCTCAGAAACATTTTGGGTTTGTTCTCTTTTTTTCCGGTATTTTTGGACTAATGGCATTACTCTGTGTTAATAACCCAGCAGCCTTTGGGGCTGTTGGGGGCATTGAAGTCCTGGTGAGGTGCTGTAGGTGCACAGCCTGGGTTCTTTCCCCTTTTATCTGGGTTTTTTTGTTGTCAGGACGTGGCCTTAGTTCACATAAAGTGATTTTTTTCTTGTGCAGGTGCATCCCCTGGGTGAATGAGTTCAAATTTCTAATTGCATATGTAGTGATGTGGATTTATCTGGCGAGGTACCAGGCGGGCTGGTGGCTTTTGACACGACAGCAGAGTTATCTGAGATGTCTTGTGCAGGCAGTGGGCCAAAACCCCCCACAAGGGCATGGCTCAGCTGCACTGCAGAAGTTTGATTGTGGAGGAGTCTTTAATCTCATTTTACAGATGGGTCTACAATGTTTGTGGCTGCCCTTTGTGATGTGGGATCCTGCTGAAGAGGGTCCTTCCATCGAGGGGGCCCTCAGTTCTTCCCAGAGCTGTCTTCAGGCAAATCCTTCTTTTTTCACCCTGCACATGAAGCTCAAGAGAAGCAGGACTGGAGGAATATTAAGCTGGGGCCTGGCTGCCTTGGGCAGCTGCACTGGCTCAGTCCTCAGCACCTCTCTTGCTGGGCATAATGCAACTCAGAAGTGTGTCCTCCCATAATCCTCACGATCTAACAAAAATAGGATGACATGATCTAACACAATGAGATTTCTGTGCACTTCAGGTTACTGCAGAACTCTCTCCACACCCAGCAGCAGGAAGTAGTGAGGGGAGAGGGGTAGGAGTGTTTCACACCTGCTGGTGGCCAGAGGCTCTCTGAAGTCCTGGAAAAACCTTTTTTGATTTTTTTTTTTTCCCTCTGATGCTGTGTTGTTCTGGCCTTTGCAAATCCCATCCAGTGACTGTTCCTGCTTGAAGCATGGGAAGTGCTGAGCCCAGGAGAAGGAGAGCAGACCACGAGATGGCAGCAGCTGAAAGCAGAACAAAAGCTGACTATCTTTAGATGCTTTATTTTGTAACTGCTTCCCTCCTGGTTTTTATCCCTGTGCTTGGTTTTCTTCAGGAATGTAAATATTAGTAGAAAAACATGAGAGGAAATCCATCTAAAGCCATACTGGTCTTGTAATATTTGAATGGAACAACCTTTCTCTCCAAATATTTTCAATCCTCGACCTTCTAAGGTAACTTTTAACCCATGGAATGGATTCCTTGCCAATCTATCTGTTATCCACATGGCTTAAGTTAACTGACATCACCTTCTCCCTGTTATTTCCTAGGTTCTGTTCAGTTTTTAATTCCTTCCTGTAGCATTTCTTCTTCCTCGTGCTGGATCCAAGGTTTTTCAGGTGTGGCTGATCTGCTGCTGTGTTTTTGTGGACTGTACAGACTCGTTGTGCTGTGTTTTACACCCTCTACATCACGATTTATTGGCAGAAACACTGGTGTGACTCTGCACAGAGTAACCTGAGATCACATAACTGATCAGTAAATGCACCAAGTGTGAGGAGTGTAATTAAACTCCCTTGTACCTGGGAGGTTTTTTGCCTTTAGCATTAGCCACACTAAGAAGGGAACCTGAGATTTGACAACTGGAGGTGGTGAGGTCCACCCTGATCTGATCCAAATTCCCTCCAGCAGTATTGAGTTTCCACAGCTCGCAGGGGAGACTAAAAACCTGTAGATAGAAATCACAGTGTTCTCCTGTCTCTCCTGCTGTGCCTGCAAGGGATGTAGGTTCCTTCTCTGCCAGAACTTCAGAGTGTGTGTGTGGGAGCTTCCTGGATGACCCTATAGAGGAAGATGATCTTCCTTTTATTTTTCCTCCTAGCTGGCAAGCAGAATGTCTCTGAGATGATGTCCTGAGGAATGAGCCTGTTTAGAAAGAAAAGGAGCTTTTGCCTCCTGGGACTGTCTTCTGCAGGAATTTTACCCCTCTCTGTGTAATAAAGCTGAGAAAAGAACCCCTTGCTGAGGAACTGGTGATCCCCTGAGTCCCTAAGGGGATTTATGGAAGGCAGTCAGGGATGTGGGAATTGTCTTATACAACAGGGAGTGCAACACCACCTTCTCCCTGAGCACAGGAGATCACTTGTTCCTCATGGGGACTCTCCCAGCCGTGTGTTTTCCCTCTGCAGCTGGTGTTTTTTCTGGTGGGAGGAGTGAGCTGCCACTGCTGGATGAATCCATGATTCCTGCTCATGAAGGTTGTAAGGACTTGAAAATTCCCAACCCAGTACGGAGCTGAATATTGGTGGGAGCTGTGGGCTCTGCAGCATCCCACCAGTCTGGGGCTGCTCCGGGATGACCTCTGTCCCTCTGGATGAAAAACATCCTTCTTTTGGAGGTGTTGCAGATACAGGCTGGATCTTAAAGTCCTCCAACCACGTCTGAATTGGTCCTGTGTGTGGTTTGGGGTTTTATTATAATGTTTGTGCTGCAAGTGGAGATAATATTTCCTTCTGGGAGGCACTTGATGGCATTTGTGGGCGGAATTTCTTTTACCCCATGATGGGTATGTTGCAGTGAGTGAGAACATTGCTTGGGGCCATTGAAGAGTGGTGGTGTCACTTTGGAGCTCTCTAATGGATGCTTCTGCTGTTTACTTGAGGCTGCCCAGGAGGAAGAGCAACACTTTTGGTAAACGATGCAGCCAAAAGCAGCAGCGAGATGGGGAAGAGACAGGGAGAAGCTATGGAGGAGCCTGTCTAAACTGGGGCTGTGTTCATGTGTGATGGGATGCTTGAGAGAGGAAATGTGGGAGATTGCCAGGCAGTGCAGAAACCAGCTGTGTGTGTTGCAGCAGGCAGCAGCAAAGACTTCAGCTAGGGAAAAAGGGAGAGCTGCCACCTGTGATTGGTGGCACAGCTCCTGGTTTCCCACTCTGACCCCACTTGTTCTGCTGGTGAAACCAGCTTTGGCTTTGGAATGAGCTCCTGCAACAGCTCCTGCAGAGGCATCTCGCTTACTGAGCAGGTATTTTCTACAGGTTGTCATCCTAAAGAGATCTGAGGGAATTTCAAGCGTGCATGTGAGACTTGGGGTTTTGGTTGGTTGGTTTTGGTGTGAGGGATGCAGGTCTTGAGCATCTTCCCTCAAAGCTGTGCTTTTCCTGTGGTTTAGGTACTGGCAGAGAAGCAATGAGTTTGATAATTTGTGAATTTCCATGGCTCCAGAGTTTTGTCTTCCCAGACCCCTCATTTATAAAGCTTAACTGACAAATTCATCCATCAGAGACTTGTCTCCTTCCAATTACAGGCACCAGTATGTGCCTAATTTCCAAAGCATTAGTCTTGCTGAACAGATCATTCCAGGATCTCTACCATCAATCATTGTGCTGGGAATTTTGTTGACATGTGTCTACATGTTATTTTCCATTGGAACAGACACTTGTAGCTATTGACAAGCACCATTTGTCAGATAATGTTGTGGCTGGGATGTTCTGTAACTTTGCACCCCCCTTTTTAGGGCTGTGTAAGGAATTTGGTGCTTAGCTGGTGCTTTTTTCTCAGCTCAGTTCAGAGACAGCCCATTTGCCACTGGATGGTGCCAGCGAGAACCTCTGCAAGGAAAATTGCAAAAAATAAAGCAAAACCTTCCTGATATGCATAGTAGGTGCCTGATCCAGACTGGGATCAGACCACAGGGATTTCTGGAAGGAGAATAGGGAGTTGCAGACCCTCTGTGTCTTCTTATGGAGTTGAATTTCCTGCACTGAGGGCTCAGCTGTGCCAAGGAGAAGCCCCTTGTGGTGGAGCCATCCCTGAGCAGCTTCTTGCCCACCTACCACAAGAGCTTCAACAGTTGGGGGAAGCATGTTTTCCTGCCTTACAGCTCACACATCCTGATTTTTGCAAGGATATGAGAGCAGGAGTGATGTTCTAGTCTGCCACAAAGTGCCATTTTTGTGCAGGGAAGTGCAAAACCCAGTTAGGGCAAGCACGCCGTGGGAAGTATAACACTTAACTTCCCTTCCATTGCCACCTCCATGAAAATTCAGCCCACTTGCAAAAAGCAAGCCAGGGAGGTCTTCCCCACCCAGGCAGTTTTTTGGGATGTGATCAGGAACTGGGAATATGTGTGAGTCTCCCAGAGCTTTAATTCATATCTATACATATAAACAAGCATTGACAGTGTGAGAGGCTCATGGAGGTTCTCTGACTTGCATGGCTGAGCCATTTTATAGAATCATTGAATCACAGGAGGGTTTGGGTTGGAAGGGACCTTGAAGCTCAGTTTGTTCCCTCCCCTGCCATGGGGGATGCCTTCCACTATCCCAGGTTGCTCCAAGCCCCATTCAGCACTTCCAGGGATGGAGCAGCCACAGCTTCTCTGGGCAAACCTGAGCCAGGGCCTCCCCACCCTCACAGGGAAGAATTTCTTTTGTAAAGTAAGACATTTTAATGGTTCCTGGGCTGTTTCTAGGGAAGCAAAGTAAGGAGGGCTTGGAGATAAAAGTTATGATGTGGACGGGATTAGGGGTCTTGTTCTCTGGAGATCACCCATTAGGGACCTTCTGGGCACACTGCGTGGTCATAAAAATGAGTGGCCCTGTGCAACACCCATCCATGAATGCTCTGAATCTCCCATCTGGGAGTCTGTGCTTAATGACACAGATGTACCAAGCAAGCTCAGAGTGTGCTTTGAAATGTCAGCACCTCTCCATTCTCAGAAACATCTCGTGGTGCCTGGCTCCCTTCTGGGCAGGAACCTCAGCATCTTCTCTGAGCTCCTTCATTTTTCCCCCTTTTTGTTCATTTTTGCTTCGTTTTAACAGCGTGGCGAGCCAGAGGTTCCTGTTTTAAGCAGCAGAACATTGTATTTCATTAACTCCATTACACACTTGGTTTAATTTCCAATTAGCCTGGGATGCTAGGGAAATAATCTGATTGCTTCGACTGGTTGGCATTCTGGATGTGCCGAGCTTCCCTCCTGTCCCCCCAGCCCCTGCAAAGCTTTTCCGTGTGGGCTGCCAGGCAGACACACAGGTTTTCAGCCACCCCCTCCCCTCCCTGGTGCTGTGTTTTATACCATTTGCTCTGAGCTAAAGGTTTGAGCTGCCAGAAGGAATCACTTGGAAATCAGAGTGCTCCTACCTCTGCAGCTTCCCGCGGGGTCGGCTCTGGTCTCTCTGGCTGCAGAGGGAGTTTGTCTGGAGGTAGATTTAAAAATGTTGGGTTCTCGTTAAAGCTGTAAAGTGTAGAAGGTTTGGGTTTGTTGATTTTGTTTAATAAGAGCCTGGGAGATTTTAGTTATCCTCATCCCAATGATGCTTCTCCAAGAGCCTAAATTTATTGGGAAATTCCAGCCAAAAGCGGGTTTATTGTCATTCGGCTCATCTGTGCTCCAAGGGATGTTGCTGTGGCTGCATTTGAATAATGTCATAATGTGCCCAGGGTGAACTGATTTACATCAGCAAGCCAGGGACCTGTTATTACTATTAATTATTATTAATTCTTCAATCTGCTCTGCATTTTTGTATTTTCTGGGGGATTTTTAGGCAGATCCTCATTTGGTAGCTCTTAGCTTAAAGTTGGTGTTCTTAATTGTGAGTCAAATGAGGCATTTTGCAGTGGAGTTAACTTGAAATTTTAGGCTTTATAAGCTTTTCCTGTTCGTTAGTTGTTTGGGCTCACGTATCTGTGGCTACAGGGTTGACTTCAATTTTTTTCATTATTTTTGAGAACTCAAGACTACACCAGCTGTTAGTTTTATGTACTTTTAGTCTGCTTCTTCCAATCTGTGGGATAAATTATACAAGTACTGGTTGGTTTCTCATCCAGATAAACTTGGGGCATGTTTTGAAAAGCAGAGAATATTTTATTTGCTAAAGAAACTTAGGAGTTTTTTTCCATCAGCATGTGAAACTTGTCCAGTTCCTTGGTCCTATACCATTTGTAAAGCTTTAGCTTACTTTTATATGTCCCCCAGCAATTCCATCATCTTTTACTTTCAAGAGAAAATAACCCAACTTCTTGTAACTTACCACTTTGTTCTTGCTGTTTAATGCAGTTGGACTTCATGATGTTGTGTTGCTGTGTTAAGGAAGAAGTGTCGGCCGAGCTGAAGACTTAAGGTTCAGCTTTGATGTTGCAAATTTTTTTTTTTTTGGCCAAAAACCATCTTTCCCAATATTTCCAGTGCCACTCCCGTGGCTGCCAAAGCACTCACTGGGCTAGCAGGTGATCTAATACTGGAATTGGTGTTGAATGGTTCTTTATGGACTTTTTTCCATACCTGAGTGATAACTCTGAGTGGGGAAAGCTTCAGTCTTTGACCCGACCTCTCCCTTGGCAGGGGCCGTTGGCAGAGCAGCAGCTGTGTGCTGGGATTGTGCAGTGCTGGCTCGTGCTGCTCCGTGTTCCCGTTGCTGGCTGAGCCAGTGGCAGTGCCAGGGAGGAGGTGAGCGCGTGTGCTCCGAGCAGTGTTTGTGTTGGACTGCTTCCTGAGAGCTGTTTGCGTCTCAGCTGTGCTGTGGCTGTGTGAAAAGCCTTGAAGATGCTAATTGTTTTTGTTGGCGTACCACAGCACCATAACACATCAATATGTTCAGTGCAAATCGCCAGCGAGTTCTTTTTTTAATAAATATTGCCTAAGGTTTGAATTTTTTACCCACCCTTGCCCTTTTTGCTTCGTTTAGCTCCTTGCTGCTGTAGTGCTGAGGTGGGAGGTGAGGACCAGCTTTAACTGGGGACTGTAGATTGTAGATCCCAGCTCCTCTGGCAGGACTGAGCTGCCACCAGATTTTTCACAACCCCTCCCAGTCCTTTTTCTGACACCCAAGGAGACCACAGTCCGTGTTCCTAAGTCCATCTGGCCTTCTGCCACTTCCTCATGGAGTGGATTGCCATGTGGTGTCCCATCCTCAGCTTTGAACTGGACACATTAATACCTGAAAAATGGACCCAAAAGATCCTGAAAGCAAAGCCTCATTCACAGTTTGGTCTCTGGGTTGGAGCTGCTGTTCTCCACCCACGGGAGCAGCATTCCTGTGCATCCTTTGTCCATGGCAAACACAGGAATAGGTTCCATGGATCCTGCAAGCAAGGAAACGTAACCATAGCTGCTTTGGCTTGTACTTGCCCCAGGGTTTAGGATATCCTGGAAGTGTCCAAAACCATCTAAATATGGCACTTGGGGACGTGGTTTAGAGCTGGGCTTGGCAGTGCTGGGTTAATGGTTGGACTCAATGATTTTGGAGGTCTTCTCCAGTCTCAGTTCTATTCTATAATTCTCTCTTAGTTACTAATCTATCAATTACTGCAACAAAGGTAATGCCTGGGAGTGTGAGTGTGATTTCCAGAGCTCCTGTCCCTCAGTACGACTGACAGGTCCCTTTCTCTGATGCTTTGGCTCTGTAAGTTTTTTTTGTTAGTTCAAATTTTTTTTGCCAAAGTAGTTTCATTTTCTAAGTGCTTTTTCATAAGGATTTTGAACTTTTCAGTTGCTTTTATGATTTGTCTTCACTTGTGAACTTCCAAAATACAGTGATATCGAAAGTCTTTTACTTCATTTTTATGCTGTGTCACATTAACCATTCAGGAATTAGGCAAATTAAATAATGAGGAGAATAAGCAGCCTATCTTAATAAGTTCCTCATTAAAACAGTACAAGAAGAAGACAGCAGCACTGATTGCTAATGATTGTGGTGACAGAAGGCTCATTCAACTAATGAAATTCATAAAATCTTGGATCAGAATCCTATCTCTGACCTCTAGGTGTGAAATGCAAAACAATCAACATTACTGTGCCTGTGCAATGACTTTGGAATATATTGGTTTAATGACAAGCAGGGATGGGAACAAGGCAGGGAAAGTTCTGGTCGTGCTGTTCTTGTTTTCAATGTACTGCACCAAAAGCATCTTTAGTCATCCAGACAATCAGATGATTTTAGATAAGATGATTCTTTGCCTTAATTTCATAGAAAATAACACTATAAATCTTCATTTGAGCAGGTATTTACTGGGAGTTGGGCTGGACATGATGTACATTGTAAAATGTCCTGAAGAGGCTTTTTCATAGGGGATTTCAGTTTTGTGTGTCAAACTCAGCTTAAATCCCTTTTCCTATTAGTTAGACAAATAAGACTTTAGTCTCATCTGCAACTTTTCTCTTTTTGTCTCTATATTCTGCAGCTCTTCTATTTTAAGAAAATCTTCCCATGGAGTCTGTTGGGATAACTATTGCATTTGAGTGTGGAGCTAAGAACTAGAAATTTATGCTGCACTCTCACTTCTCATTCGTGTCAAGCTGGACCCTGGACCTCCTCTCTGTGCTTCCTTTCATCTGTGCCTGGAAAAGGGCAGACCTTATATAGTCCTAAATGCAGCAAGAGTATTTTCAGGGATGAGTTGTGCTGGAGTGCTTGCTTTACCAGGGCTCCATAAAGCAAAAGGATCTTCAGGAGACTGTTTGAAATTGAAATATGGGTTATTAAAAATTTAGCAGGAGTTGCCCATTTTAGGGGAATTGTTTGTTTGCTCTCAAGCTGTGTGACCTGCCAGTGCTGCTGCAGAGCTGGAGGCTGCCAGGCACCTGCCAGCTCATTTCTGGACCACTCTTCAGCCACGTGCCATGGGGAAATTGGGCAAGAGGCACACATTCCTGAATAAATAGGGCAGCTGGAGGTTTGGGGACCTTGGCTGTAAAGCTGAGCATCCTCTGGAAGTAGGGGAGGATCTGGAGCCTGCAGGAAGGCAGGGTGGTGGTGTTCCCTGTGGATGCCACCTCCAGCTCCTTCCACGGCAAAGTCTCCTGGGATGCCCTGGGTCCCCGTTCCTCCCAGTGAAGCTTTGGGCTCTGTAGGTTGGTTGTGAGGTTGTGCTGCATCCCAGAAGGCTCAGATAACTGGTGTGGCAGCTGATGGGTCTCCAGTTTGCTCCCCACGTGTACCCAGCCCCGGGTCAGTCCCTGCCAAGCCCCCCGTGCTGTGCTAACAGGGATCTCCTCCCTCTCTTCCCCCAGGTGGTAGCGAACGCCGTGGCCGCCCTGTCGGAGATCAGCGAGTCCCACCCCAACAGCAACCTGCTGGATCTGAACCCCCAGAACATCAACAAGCTGCTGACAGCTTTAAATGAGTGCACGGAGTGGGGGCAGATCTTCATCCTGGACTGTCTGTCCAACTACAACCCCAAGGATGACCGGGAAGCTCAGAGGTGCGCTGGGTGTTTGGTGGCACTTGGGGGCTGCTGGGGGTGTTACAGCTCTGAAAGGACTCGTGCTGCCACAGTGCCCTGTTATCCCAAATAACACTTGATAAACTAGTTTTAAAAGCAAATCTACTTTTGGTAGTTCGGGCTGATGCTGGAAACCTGCCCCATCCCTCTGCAGAACGATTTTCTCTGTTTATGTTTTTTTTAACTTTTTTTTTTCCTATTTGAAAGGCTGGTTCTTGTGGGAACTGGCACTACTAAGAAGGGATCAGCCCAAGACCAAGCCTGTTAACAGTGGAAGTACTGTTTGGAGGATTTTCTGGTTTAAAGCAGCACTTTAATATCTGGTTTTGCTGCTTTGAGAGAAGCCTTTATAGGTTTGTGGGTTTCCAAAGTACTAGAGGTCTGAGACTGGAATATTTTCCAACTGAAAACTGGTCTGTGGTATGATAGAAGTGAAAATAAAGGTAAGAAATTATTTTTCTTATTGCTCCAAATGCACCTTTGTGCTTTTACCTTTAACTGCAATAACTAAACCTAAATAGAAAGACTTTAGGGTTTGGGCAGTGGGCTGTTAATTGTGCACTTCAAGCCTCTTCCTCATCTGTCTCCAGAATCACAAAAAGCTATATTGTGTTCCCAAGAAAACAAGGATTCAGCCAGAAAGGCAACTTGGAACAGGGAGGCTCTCAGATGATGTATTTAATGTAGCTGATGTGGGGATGGAAGGGGAGGAAGGGCCACAAGCCCACATGCAAAATCCTGGCCAGGCCATTTGGAGTTCGATGGGCTTCTTCACTGACTCTTTTTCTTGAGGCACAAAATGCACTGTTTCTAAGAAACCTGCCAGTAGTCTTGCTGGGCTTTTTTTCCCCCTTGTGTTCTGTTTCTGTGCCAGAAACAGCTCTTAATGAGTGCTAGAAACCTGCAGAGATCTCCAGGGTGTGAGGCTGGTGTTATTCCTGCTCTGTCAGAGGGACCCCATGTCTGAACAGCTGTGAACATGTCCCAGTTCCTCAGCAGCAATTGCTCTGAAGAGTGGGGCATCAAATTGCATGGGCAGGAACTCCTTTTGCTCCTTTGTGTGGAGTTTATCTGCTGGAGCCTGCCTGATTTCAGACAGCCCTGGGAAAGCCACCTTCCTTTCCAGCAAGGCTGGTGTCACTCCCCTGTGCATGGGGAAACTGAGGCACAGAGAGAGGAAGCAGCTGGGCCATGCAGGTGACCTTGGGCAGAGGCAGCTGGAGGTGCCCCAGCTCTGACTTGGACTCCTCTGCTCTTGACTGTGCTGTGCTGCTCCCCTTCCAGCATGGCTGAAAGCAAATCTTTCAGGGAGAGAAACTTCGGGAGGCACAGATGGGAATAAGATTGTTCTAGGTTAGCAATCTGCAGGAGGGAGTGGGAAGAAACTTGACAGATGCTGTAAGAAAGACCATATGAACCCAAACTTCCTTTCTTTTTGGGATGGGCTGTTTAGGATGCTGTTTGATTACAGGATCCATTATGGCAAGTGCTGAAGCTGAGATTTGGGAGGATATTTAGGTCACTCTTTCCTTGTGTATTCAGAGAAACAGAAATCTTTTTTTGTTGAAATGACAGCAACCCCCCGAGCAAGCCAGGAGCGTGTATCACCTCTGAATGGTTATATGGAGGCTAAAGTGTTCTTCCAGTAGCTGTTTTTGTTGAAGTTATGTTTGTAAGTGACAGACGAGATCACACAAATAGAGAATGCCACCAGGAAAAAGCAGGAAGTGTGGAATTGTTCCTGAGCTCACTGTGGCAGGAGAGAAACTTGAAGCTGTGAGAGAAGCCTCTGTTTGCTTCCTGCTGCCTTCAGGAAAACAGGACTCTGCCCGTTCATTGTGAACAAAACCAAATCAAAGTAGTGTCTGAGAAGCTGCCTTCAGCCCATGTGCAATCTCCTAAATTTAGATTTGAGGTGTTTAATGTCCTGAAATCCATTTGAACCCTTCCTTGTGGCTCTGTCCCCAGCATCTGTGAGCGGGTGACCCCCCGGCTGTCTCACGCCAACTCGGCAGTGGTGCTGTCAGCAGTGAAGGTCCTGATGAAGTTCCTGGAGCTCCTTCCCAAGGATTCTGACTATTACAACATGCTGCTGAAGAAACTCGCCCCTCCTCTGGTGACCCTGCTGTCTGGAGAGCCTGAAGTTCAGTATGTTGCCCTGAGGAACATCAACTTGATCGTGCAGAAAAGGTAAAGGCTCTGGGGGTGTTATTGCTGCCTTGTCAAAGGCCATCTGGTTATCTCAGACCTCCAGATATTGCCACATGCACAGAATTTCTTTTAATCCAGGCTCAGATCCCTTGAGAGAGAGATTAAGCAGTCTCATGACTCTGGTAGCCTGAATTGATTTCCTTTACAGCATACTTCTGATGCCAGTTTCATGCAGGATTTCTTTACCTGCCTCTCTTTAGCTTCTCTTTATGAGTAGTCAGAATTGCCCTCTGTAAATCAGAATGGCAAACAGGGAACAGTTCACAGTGACCTGCAGGATCTCACTGTGCCTGTGTTACTCTGTTCAGCACAGAACCACCAGGCTGGTGACATCCTGGTGTACATTGGGTTGGGTTTTTCCCCACCAGTTTGCTCCCATGTTTGTGTTTTATTGCTGCTGTTCCTTGCTGGAAAGGTGAGATAGCTTGGATAGCACTTTGTGATTACAGTCAGGGCAGAGGTACTGTGCACTGGCATCTTGCAAGTGAAAGTGGAAATGAATTTGTAGGCTTTGCAGTGAGATAAGGATGTTATTCTTTCACTGAAAATATTGCTGTTCGCTGCCTGTCGTGGTTGGTTCAGCAGCTCAAATAGAGGAAGCAGAGATGGGACCACAGAAAGACTTGAATGATGCATTTTTGTATCTAAACAATCTTTTTATCCAAATGTCTTTCTCCAAATTGGTGTTTGCACATCCTAGGCATAAACTCTGAGTCAGAATGGTTTGGGTTGAAAGGGACCTTAAAGATCATCCAGTTCCAACCTCCTCTGCAGATTTCACCCTCCAGGTTACTCAGAGCCCTGTCCAGCCTGATCTTGAACACTTCCAGGGATGGGGAGTCCATGACCTTCTTGGTCAGCCCGGACAAAATGACACCATTCTGTTTCTCAGTGAATATTTGGGTGGATTTCTAAAGAAAAGATGCCTTTTGTTACAATAGTTTGGGTTTTTCACCACTCTGAGTGACACATTATATTCCCTGCAGGCCTGAAATCCTGAAGCAGGAGATCAAAGTGTTCTTTGTGAAGTACAACGACCCCATCTATGTCAAACTGGAGAAACTGGACATCATGATCCGCCTGGCTTCCCAAGCAAACATCGCCCAGGTCAGCTGAGGCAGTTCTGCTGCGCTCTGGGAGGGGAAAACCCTCTCCTGGTCCTTGTGTGAGGGTGCTCGCAGCCACTCCTGGAGTTATCCTGGCTTTAAGGCATCCCTCTGCCTGGTAGAGTGCTCTGTGCAGCTCTTCAATGGGACGTGTTGGAGTTTCCCCCGTGATTTAAATGTTAACAGCACGGCGTGGCTTGCATCGTGACCGATAGGTGGATCTTGTTTCACAGATGACAATTCCAGGAGGAGAACTCATGGCTCCTGTCAAATGAGTCACTGCCAGTGCTGAGGTTGGAATGAGAGCCTTGTTTCAAGTGAGAGGGGTGTGCCTGTAAGGGAGGCATTCAGAAAGGCCAAACATTATTGAAGTGTGAATTTCAAGTCAGTAAAATCGTTAAACGCTCGCACAGGCACTTTCCAGAGCTAAAAAAATCCTGCTGTTGCTTAACTTGCTTCCAGAGTGGAAATAGCACAAAGCTGAAGCTAAACTGAATTGAGATTTGCTTTACAGTGTGGATTCTTCTTGTGTTTGATGTTGGTTTAATGCAGATCCCTTTCTTGGAGGAGGTGTTGTTGAGTACATCCCTGGCCATGAGGCCTAACACTAATGCAGAATGATTAATGCCTCTGGTTAGTGCTATTATTGTCCAATCCTAATTGTCACACAGCAATCTCATTTAATGTGACATTTTGAAGCAGCTCCTTCAGCTCTCTCCTGATGTTTTTTGGAACTGAGCAAGATAATTCATGCCCTTTTTGTGCTAGGGGCATGGAAAATATTTTAAAAATCAGTTTCTATGAGAACATATTCAGAATTTTCTCTTTACTCTTGGTAGGCTCCACACTAATTTGAATTTATAATGTTCCAATAATATGGGCTGTTTGCATGAAAGGCAGTGGTGTCTGGAGGGCAGTCTGAGATCTGCAGACTAATGAATGAATCTCTCCTGGTTCTGAGGAGGCATTCATAAAACAACACAAGCTTTATCAGGAATGTGTCCTGGAATGAGACCTGAGAGTAGCTTCCACCCACATCCTCCTTTGCTGCTTGTGGAGATTCTCCATCTCCCTGCCCGTTCTGGACCAAGGCACCAGGATGATTCTAGGCCAGGCCTTGGGCAGTGTTTGGGAAGCATCAGCTGCCAAAGGCGGGTGCTCCAAGTGCCGAGCAACATAGATCATCCAAGGGAATAATAAAACTTCAAAACACAGATGTCCTGTCTCCTCCTTGCAGATTTATCTGTCTGCAGTCTGGCCCTTCATGGCCTCTTTATCTTGTCATTCTTCTGAGCAATTTGCTTGGATGAGAGATTTTTTCAAAGGGCTGTCTGGCTTTGTGCTGCTCTGCTCTCCCTCACCATCAATTTGTGACATCACAATTAAGTCCCTTATGTCATGTTTGGCATGAGAAACTGAAATAAATTGAGCTTTTGAGGGAATATAAATTACATATGGTCTTTTCTTGAAATAATTGTTTGTAAGCTAAGTGATTTAAGACAAAGCTTTTCAGTTAAAGCTCTGTAAGGTCCCAGCAGATCCTGGGTTTAGCCCTTCATTGGTTTCCATTACCAAAAACACTGAGACAAAACAATAAATCTTGTTTTTAAGAGGGGAAGTATCTTCCATCTGTTATTAATCTGTGTATAGGTGTTCCAGAGTGTCCTCAGATCTCCTCTGCATCTTCCATTTGGATTCACTGGGGATCCAGAGGTTCATCTCAGCACAGAAAAGGAGAGATCAAAAGTGGCTCTTGCCGAGAGCTTTGCACGCAGCGAAAGTATTTTCAGCGTGGGAAGGAACAGAAACCTTTTAAGTTTGGCAGGGCTGATTTTTCCCCAGCTCTTGTTCAGGGGAATTGAAAATTATCAAGACCAGGCCACCTTTTGACTTTGTCCAGCCTACACCAAGTGTAACCCACACCAGTTTAACCAGAGGGTTTCAGAGGGTGAGGCTGATGGCAGAGCTGGGCTGGATGTGTGTGGTAGCTGTGGAAGAACATCCTGCTCATCTTCTGGTGTCCAAGCAGCGTCACCTGTGAGGGTGGGCTGTTCTCTGAGTGCCCCCAGGGTCTGACGCTGGTGTGGTGTCCCCACAGGTGCTGGCAGAGCTCAAGGAATACGCCACCGAGGTGGACGTCGACTTCGTGCGCAAGGCCGTGCGAGCCATCGGCCGCTGCGCCATCAAGGTGGAGGCAAGTATCTCATCCTGGAGGTTCTCTGGGGTTCTCTGCCTTCAGAAACAACGATGGGCTTTGCCACCTCTTTTCTGTGTTGCTGGAACTTCAGTGTTGGCCATTGAGTGGCCTAGATACATCCCAGTTATGGGCAGAGCACCACTGAACAGGGTGTGAGCTGTGAGGACATCGCGGGAGGGTGGGTGCTCCTCTCGTCTTGCAGGCAGAGCAAGGCAGGTAATTCATCCTTGATGGAATATTTTACTGCGCTGGCCATAGTGGAACCATGACCATTTATCCATCCAACTCCTTTAATAGCTGTGGCCTGACCTTTTGAAAGGGGGAAAAAGAAGAGATTGTACAGAGAAACTCAGTATTATGAAACATTTTGTGTCATCCCTCCCCTCCACTGCAGCAGAGCAGAACACACAGGCTGAGAATTGCAGAGATTTGGGGCACTTAAATGCAATTTGTACAAACAGAGTGACTCCACTTACGTAAATCCATACAACCTGTGGCTTCGTTTGGAGTGTGCTCCCTTTTGACTCAATGCTTACTTGTTATGCAAACAAGTTCCCAGGAACCTCTGCAGTTACCCAAAACAAGTCTGAAATGTCCTCTGCCAGCAGAACATCCACCTAAGTGCTCATAACAGAATATTGTTTTTTTAGTGATGTCTCTGTTAATTTCCCTGTAAGCAAATCTGAAACGCCTGCCAGGAGCTCAGCAATCCTGTGAAGAGAGGGAAGATTTATGCTGTGGTGTTGGTACTTTCCAGTAAACTGATGACTGAGTGCAAAATGTCACGTAAAGTGCTCTAATTTCAGCTGAGCTCATTTAGCTTTTGCTCAAGTGAGTTCCCATGAGCATTGCCTGACAGCAGATTTAAATAATAACCTAATCATGCCTGGCTTAGTGTGGTGTCAGTGCACAGGATTCTCTTGTTTCAGCTAAACTCTTGCAAGCCTGTGCACAGAGGACACCAACTTCTGTCCTCTGGAGAGAATCAGCTGCCCTTTTGTGCAGCTTTCTCTTCCTTCCTTCAGCTCTCAAAGGTGTGTCACTGCCAGGGGCTTTCTTTGAAGCGTGGCCCCGTGGAGCAGGGGCTGCTGCTTCTATTTTGTGTCTGCAGTTCAAAATACCAGAGCACTCCTTCCTTGCTGCATCCAGGCAGGAGCCTGTCTGCAGGGAGCCACAGCAGTGACAGTAGAAAACCCCCCTGAGCATGGAAAAGGGGCTACAGAGAAGTTTAAAAGAAGCTGGTGCCAGCCCTTTTTGTGGCAGTGCTGTGCTGGGGGGGTGGGAGTTTGTTTTAGTTCTCAGCAGGGACTTTGTCACTAGGATTTGGCCGTGTGTCTGTCCTAGTTCCACACGGAGGGTGGTGTATTCCTGCAGGATCAAGGTGTTTTTAGAAGTTTTCACCCTTTCCTGCCCTCGTCCCCCACACTTTTCCCCATCCCTGGTACCACAGCCATCATATTTGATAAGCAAAGGACTAACAGTAATGCCCCAGTGACCCTCTAACTGTAATTGTGCCTCTCTGTAAGTTATTTTAACCTTGATTTTTAGCACTGCTCCACTGAGGAGGATGCTGCTAAGGGTGAGGTTTGTTTCCTGCTCTGACAAGAACCAGATTTAAAGAGGGCAAATATAGAACAACTCATTGCAGTGTCCTCATCCCTAGGTTAATCCCTGTCCCCAGTGCATCTGTGTTTACTAGAGGCTGTTTACACTGTGAGTTATGACTAATGGAAGAGCATCCTCAGAGCCATCACTGTCCGAGTTCCCAAGGCTCAGAAATCTTTTTGACACAGGACACAGCCAGTGGGAGCTGCTGATGAATGAGGATTCACAGGGCACCTCAGCCCTGCCTTCAAGGATCCTGTCTTTTCTCTAATTGTCACTCCTAGAAGAATGAGACAGAAATAGATTTGTCTGCTGAGAGGTGCACCACAGAGCAAACGTGGTGTTACCTTTGCTTGTAGTGCTGGTTTGGGATATGGAACCAATACCCACACTGAAGAGCAAGATTTTGCCCAGGCTTGAGTAGTCACATTGTTTTGGGGGATGTCAGAACATCATCATTTTGCATGGTTAGGGCTGGGTTAGCTGAGCTCAGAGTTAGCTTGGGTTTATCTACAGCAAACTCTGGTGTAGCTACACTTGTCTGCCTTGTGAATTGGTTTGCTGCAGTGACAGCATTACAGGAAACCATCCTGCCATGCTTTGATTGTAAGGAAAACAAGCACCACACCTGGGGGAAAAGGAAATGAAGTGGATGCAGTAAGGATAGGCATTCCTCTGGAGCAAAGCAGAAGGAGCCATCTTACAGGGATATTTGTCTCATTTCCAAGAGACTCTGCCAGCAGCCTGGTTCTTAGAAATCATTGAGGCTCATGGCTGAGCGTGATATGTGCTACTTCAGTAGTCTTGTGGGCTTTCATTTGGTTTCTGCAGAAAAAGAAAGCAATTTTGACTTTGGTTGGTTGTCCTCCCTCGCTCCAATTTGAAAGCTGTTTGAGTTGGAGCACTCTTTCATCAGTTTGCAGAGCTCTGCTGTCCCCAAGGATGTCCACCTTCAAAAAGCAGTGTGTTTACAAGGGATGGCGTGAGCTGAGATCTGTTTTGTTGGAGGGACTGCTCTGCTGGGCATGCGCCCACCACTGCTCACTTTCCAAGGGACTCTTTGGCTAAAAATTATTGCTGTGTATTTCAAAGTGCATGTCGTGCTTTTCCTGGAAAAAAACCCACGCTTCAAAGTGTCTAAAGAAAAGAAAACTAAACCTTAATTTGCTTTTCCTTGAATTGTGCAGCTCTTAAAGCTCTGTTAGTTGTAGGCTCTGACAGGGCTGTGCTGCTTGTTGCCAGCAGTGGCTGGTGCTGTAGGTTCTGTAGAGTGGCCTTGGGACAGATTTGCCCCCATCAGGACACTCGTTAAAATATCAGATGAAAGCCATTGAGATGAAGAGGTGAAATTTCCAGCTCTGAAGCCTCTGTCTCTCAAGGACTTTGAGCAGGGCTCCCACTGTGAGCAAAGTCAAAGTGTGTGGAGCCTGGTCTGTGGCCAGTCCCCTTGAAGTGGAAAAGTCTTTCAGGTCACAGGGCTCAAATCCCTTCTGGAGCAGAAGGGATCAGAGCAGGACATGGTCAGGTTGCCATTCACTGCCCCTGTAGTGCCATAGTACCCATAAAGCTGTGCTAAGAGGGAGAGGTGTCGTAAAAAAATATTACACCAATCACACACTTTTATGTGATGCCTCTCTTCACTCTGACACCAATTGTATTGGGTTTTTGTTCTGTTTGGTGTGAATTTCAGGGAAGAGTCTTATGACTGACTGCCAGTTTGCAAAGACAGAGCAAGTGCTGCTTTGTGGTGTCTCCTCCCTTGGCTGATCCTCGTGTCAGCCTGTTTGTGCTGACAGGCCCTGTGTAAGATGCCCAGGAGGGCAGGAAGTTGCCAGAAGGTTTTAGTCTCTGACCCAAATTCTTGAGGTTTGTCCTTGAGATTTTTGCCCATTCTCAAGGAACTGATTCCTGTGACTAAAATGCCATTTCACTCCTCCTCCTCCTGCCCAGCCTTTAAGTGCTCTGTAAGTCGAGGGGGCTGTTAACTCAGTGGAATTGAAAAATCCACCTACGTTGGTGTTGTTTGTGCCCCGCAGTGTTTGTCTCCAGCCCGAATCCTTTATGAGTGTTCCGAAGGCGACTGCCTTGGCAGTGTCGGGAGCAGTCTGCTTCTCACATTAATCACCAGCTGTGTAATGAGGCTTCATGTGTGCTCTGCTAATAACCAAATCACTGCCCTTATTTGAGCCTCTGTGCTGCTGAAGTTGGTTGCTCCTGTGATGTCCTGCCTCGCTGTGCTGTTTGGGAATGGACCTCCCGGAATTATCTGCCTCTAACTCCACTTCTGGTTCCCGGAGCATGACAGTGTCCAGTCCTTGTTATCTTGCAGTGCCTGTGAATTGTGAACTAATTAATGTGAAAGCTGCACTAGGAGCAGCCGAATCTCTATTTTTAGCTGTACATTCACATGTTGTTAGTGACCTCACCCCAAAAATACTGAACCTGTTGCTGCTGGGAGCTGCTTTTTGCTTCTGGTTTTGACAACACTGTTTTCTCCTGCCTTCTGGCTTTGCTAGAAACCTTCCAGCAGTCCCTGTCAGAACTTTCCCAGCTGTTGTTGCCTGGGAATTACTTCTGATTCATGGGAAGCCCCAGAGAGCTCATTCAGTGGCCTGTATCAGCCCCAGGGCGATACAAATAGCAGTGTAGGTGATGTTCTCAAGTCTCTCGTGTGGTGACCCAACTATCCACTGGCACAGTTGCTTCTCTTACTTTCTACAGGAGCCACCTGGTATCCCCAGTGTAACAAACAACCTTTTGTTAACCTCTAGTTCACTTCTGGACAGAGTTGGTAGCTCTTGTCCTCTTGTTTTCTCCTCTGGGCCTTTTCTCATACTCACGCCTTGTTCCTCAGTGTGTGCTCTGGGAGCAGGAGCATTTCTTCAGCTTTTTGAATTGTGTTTTTCTGCTCTTTCTAGCAATCTGCAGAGCGCTGTGTGAGCACACTGCTGGACCTCATCCAGACCAAGGTCAACTACGTGGTGCAGGAGGCCATCGTGGTCATCAGAGACATCTTCCGCAAGTACCCCAACAAGTACGTGGAAGTAACCTCAGATTTTGTTGGAAGCACTTGTCTGCCATCGTCAGAATAGAGCAGAACTCATCTTACCAGGGCTCTGAAGCAAAGGTGGAAGCAGTGATCCCACTCCTGGTTTGGTAGGATTCAGGTGTTGGCTCTAGATGAGGTGTCAGCCTGGCTCATTATGAGGTTGAATTGAAAGATTTTCCTTCGCCACCAGTCCGTATTGAAGCCTGGGTCAAAAGCCAGTAAAACTCTTGCAGAGGATGCCAGAAGGAAAATTTGGCCAGGTTTACAGCATCAGGATATTCTGGTTTTGCCAATCTCTAGAACTCTATGAAGTGTAGAAATCTCCTCATACAAGGCTGTGAAAGTTCATGGCTCCCATGGTTGAAAATCCCAGTCAGGTTGTGCTGAACAGAACACTGCTGGCTTTTCCCACCAAGTGTTCCCTCTGGGCTGGGCAGAACTCAGCTTCTTTTGTGCTGGTTCTGCAATAAGGTTTTCTCTCTTCAGCCACAGAATTGCTGCAATGTTTTTCACTCAGCAGAGACTTCATGATCACCTAAAAATTAATATGGGACATCTGCAGGCCTCCCTGGCAATTCCTGCTGTCAGTCTCAGAAATTCCCTGCTTGTGACAGGGTTACCCACACATGGAATTAGGGGAAGCTAAATAAGTGTGGGATATTGTCTGGTTTACAGTAAAGCCTTGGGGGGAGTATAACTCCAAGTTTAGAGTTACCAGGCTGAAGCCTCCAGCAAGGCTGCAGGATCTGATTCCGACTCGTGGTTTGAACTGCTGGATCAAACATTCCCATTAGCAAACAGAAAGGGAAGCAGCTTTATCTTGAACTCCACATCTGGGTGGTCTTGCTGATGGATTAAACTGCAAAGACCCTGTGAGATCTCAGTGCTCAGCTTGGGGGGAAAAAAAAAAGCCTGGGAATATCTTCTGTAGTTGAATGAAACTGCTGCTTGTTGTGTAGAAATCCAAAGCATTAATTCAGTACAGGATTCTCTGCAGAATGATGTGGGCAGAAATGGAGTAAAACAAGTCCAGTTCACCCCAGTAATCACCTGCACTCTGACAAACCAGGTATGAAAGCATCATTGCCACTCTGTGTGAGAACCTGGATTCCCTGGATGAGCCAGATGCCAGAGCTGCCATGATCTGGATAGTGGGCGAATACGCCGAAAGAATTGACAACGCAGATGAGCTGCTGGAGAGTTTCCTGGAGGGTTTCCATGATGAAAGTACTCAGGTACAGTTGCAATGTGCATCTTATCTGTAGTGTTTCCTGCAGTGTGTTTGTGGGATGGACAGTAAATGTTACTGCAGTGGTCAGACAATACCTGTCAGTGAAAGCTTCAATATTGGGCTAAAATAAAACCCTTGGGAATCTGCAGTTTTGCTTTGTTGTCTGTGTCTCCAAAACTTCCCTTTTTGGAAGGACAAGACAGAACTGCAAGGTGTTCCAGATGTTGCGTATTTCTTGGGAGAGTGGCTGTACTGGGGACCAGAACTTGGAGGATTAGTGATGGGGTGCATCACAGTACAACACAAACCTCAGCGTGCTGCTCAGGGACTTGTCTGTGAAAGTGTTTGCAGCAGGCAAGAGTCTGCTGAGTCTCATTATCCTGGCAAACAACAGTGTAATGCTGTGAGGAAACCCGAGTCTTACACTTTATATCAGTAAAGGATGTGGAGACTTGTGAGATGTTGTTCAAGCATGGATGAATTTTTAATCTCTCCTGTGCCCCTCTCTCTCAGGTGCAGCTCACCCTCCTGACTGCCATAGTGAAGCTGTTCTTGAAAAAGCCTTCTGAGACACAGGAGCTGGTCCAGCAGGTCCTCAGCCTGGCCACACAGGTAAGCCAAGGTATCCAGAGACCCAGAGCCCTGCAGACTGTCCTGGCCTGCTGTGTGATGTCTCCCATCTGCCAGGCCAGTCAGCTTTGCAGTAGATTGGATTCAAGGGTGTTCCTTTCTCTCTCAGAGAGACTCTATTTAAAAGCTGCTCTGTGCCTGTTACCATCTGGAATCTGCTTTCTCCTTCTTAGCTCTTGCTTTGTCTGAATTCCGTCCCCATTCACTCACTAATGGAAAGTTAGGGACAGCGTAGAATTATCAAGAAACCAAAATTCTTTCTCCTTGAAGGTGGCTTGCAGTTAAACATCTGGAGCTGTAACAGAGGGAGAGAGCCTGGCAAAGACTTTGTTCTGTGAACAGCAGAGTTTAAGCAGTGATGTGAAAAAGGAAGAACTGAAGTTTGGGGTTTTTCCTTTGTACTTGGATGCTGTCAACCAAGGTGGCAGCTTTGCTGGAGGCTGTAGCAGTGGGTTAAGATCACGGATTCATTATGCATGAGGTGCTGAGTTATGAGCTCAGATCACTGCAGGCACGGCTGGGCTCGAGCTGGCAGACACAACTGCTGTGGTTCTAGAGGACAAAAGTGGAGATGTCCTGGTGGCAGGGGTGGGTAAGATGCCAGCTGAGCTTCCTACTCTGCCTGGCTGCAATGGCTGGGGTAAAGTGCCCAAAAAGAGCAGCTCCTCTCCAGACCTGCTGTGTCAAGTGATAAAAATAGTCTGCCAGCTGAATGGGCTGTGATTGTTTCTGAGCAGAAAACCTGGAGTCAATCATCAGCTGGCCTTTTTGATCCTCTTTGCTGCAAGAAATCATGCCTGTGGACTTGCTGCACTTAAACCTTTTATTCATTCCTTTGGGGAGTTGCATTGGTCAGCAGCAACAAACCCATGACCTGCTTTTTTTGCTTCAAAACCTGCTATTAGGCAGGATCTGAGCTGCTCTTCAGAGAGGAGTGGGCCAAGGGCACGCTGTATCATTTGTCTGAGCCAACAGAAGAAAGGTACTGAGTGCTAAAACCCACTGTGCTGAGTCACAAAACATTTAATGGCACCCTTGGAATATAGCAGGCGTCTGGGGTTTTTTTCTCTGTTTGTCACAAATGTTGATTCAGTCTGGCTTTTTGTATTTTAAATGAATAATAAGTCAGTGTAGGATAACTGGCTGTAAAACACTGAAAAACCTTGTGCTTCAAGGTCTGATTTCTAGGTAGAGATGGTGTTTTTCACTTGAGTGGGAGAGTAATTACACATGTGTTTCTTTCCCCAGCTTAGGTATTGTTGCACTTGGAGTGTCTCAGGGTTTGTCTGCACAGCAGACTGCAGGTGTGATTGTAGCAGGAGCCAGCTTCATCCAGCCAACACTGGTAAAAATAGCAGTGGAGCAGCTGAGGCTGGGAGAAGCACAGGAACTGAGGTCTCAGACCTTTGCATCCTCCCCATTGCTGTTGTTGAGCAGTCAAGGGTGGGGAGCTGAGCTAGGCAGGGCTGCAGATAGACCCTGGAGAGGGGAGAATTGGGAGAGAAATTGGGAAAGATTTGAGCCTCTTGTTTCAGTAGGTTTAAGTTTCCAGTGTGGTTTTTTGGCTGTGGGAAGAAGCAGTCAGCCTTGAACCTGGAGGTGCAAGTAGGAGAATGTGGCCTTTCATGTGTGCCCTTGCAGAAACCCTGCCTGATCCTGAGTGCAGAGTCTGGAGGGATTGTTAAGGGCAAAAGGGTGTAAAGAGTCACAATTCTACCATCAAACAAAACCAGCTCTGCAGAGACAGTGTGGGAGACAACAGGGAGATTTATTTAGGTCCTTACAAGCAAAATGAGCTCAGCTCAGTCTCATTCCAAGAAGAGGTTTGAGAATGTCTTAAGGCAGATGGCAGATGTGGGTTCTAACAGGTCAGCAGCAGCACCAGTGAGAGCACAGAAGAGAAAAAGAAATGCCAGGAGGAAGGCTGGTGAGGTGTACAATATTTTGCTGGAATTTTATAGGGAAGAAAAACCCTCAGGAACATTTATCCTGCTATTCTGCTGATGGGAGGATTAAAAATCCGAGCTCTTGTTTCTGTAAACAGTTCTCTACAACATAAAACCACAGCACCTCCCTCTCCCTGGAACATTATCAGGAAACCATCCCCACTCACTCTGCTGCTCTGGGCAGAGCTGCTCAAAGAGGAGAGAAATAATTAGCACTTCATGCAGAGGCAGAAGTATCTGCAGTAAAACAAGGGTCTTATTGGCAGCTGGAGAACTGATGAAGTATCCTAAGTGGGTATCATTAGCATCTCTCCATACTTCATTAGATAACTAAAAGGCAGGATAAATAAGATCTCTTTTGCTATAAAGAATATGGCTTATTAAGATGTGGCTCTGCAGCATCTTTTTTGTCCAGCAGTGCCCTTGAGTAAGTCGTGTATTTCCAGGGGTCTTGGATCATTCTGCAGTATTGTGTGTCTGCTCTTAGCTGTAACAGTCACTGCCACTCATGTTCTTTCCTTCTGGCTTTCTCCTAACACTTAGTGGCAGGAAAGTTTGGAAAGCAGTTGATAGGTCTGTGGTTTGGGGCAATTGTGGGATGTAAATCCTGGGCTTTTTGCTCCCTGACCAGCTGAGCAGGAAGCCAGGCATTAATACTTTTGGTTCTCGTTTTTAGTTCTAAGATGTTCATCTCAACAAGCAGTTTGTAACATCATTTTGAAATTGGTGGCTGTGGCTGCTGGCTGGTTGGGGTTTTTTAATCCAGCAGAATCACTGCTGGAAGAATAAAGTGATTACAGGCATTAGTTCACTTCAGACCTGTGAGTGATGCATTGCTTTGTCTCAGGATTCTGACAACCCAGACCTGCGGGATCGTGGCTACATCTACTGGCGCCTTCTTTCCACGGATCCAGTGACTGCCAAGGAAGTGGTGCTCTCAGAAAAGCCACTGATTTCTGAGGAGACTGATCTGATTGAGCCAACCCTGCTGGATGAGCTGATCTGCCACATTGGGTCTCTGGCTTCCGTGTACCACAAACCACCCAACGCTTTCGTGGAGGGGAGCCACGGGATCCACCGCAAGCACCTGCCAATCCACCATGGGAGGTGAGCTCAGGCAGCCCTGGGGATCATGGGCAGGGTTGGTTGTTTCTTGCTAGCAAACAGTCCAAAGGATGCCAAGATCTTTTACAACACCCTAGTGGGATTTTATTGATAGTTTGCAGGTCATTTAAGGGGCTGTTTCGTTGTAGAATGTAGTCCTGGGTGTGGAGTTTCCAAGTTCCTGGGTCAGAAGACACAGGAAGTACCAAAGTCCCTGTGTGAGGAGAAGCTGTGATGTTTTTTGAGAAGGCATGGGTTATAAGTGCTCCTGATGTGAGTTTGAGTAGAAAAGCAGAAGCTTTGGATGAGTGGTGGAAGGAGGACTAGAGTGAGAACAGGCATCTTTCAGAAGATGGTTTTGTAGGAGCTTTGCTTGAGCAACAGCACAGCTTTAGGAGCCTGGAATACAGTATCACATTCCTGGAACAGGCAAATACAGGGATCCTTCAGTGCTGGAACGTGAAATGGAGAAGGATTGGTGAAACTGCCTTTCTCACTTGGTGCCTGTAAAGCAAGGGAAGTGCAAAAGCCATCTAAGCCCCGTCGCTGTTAGGGCTTAAGAGGAAAGGGGTAGACTGACATGGTCTGTGTGACCTTTGGGAGTTGGGGAAATGCTTTGGCTCGTTGCCTGGTGCTTTAATGCCTCCCTGGGATCAGAGTTCTGGCAGCAGGTTAGCTCTGCAAGAGCAGGCAGTGCCTTAGCCCCAGCTGGGGCCGTGTTGCTGTTGGGCCTGTTCCCATGGTCCCTCATTCAGGTGAGCAGTTTTCCCTAATGGTATTAATTACAAAAATGAGTGTATTTTGCAGCAAGAGGCAGAGTAGCCAGGCTTACCTCTTAATAATATTCCCAAAGTGACATTTGGAGTGCTATTTCTTGCTGTTGCACTGATAAATCAGTGTGCGATGCTGCTTCTTTGCTATTTTCTGACACCACTTCTCTGCTATTCTTAGCAACTAAAGCTATTTCTGTGGTGGCTGGCTTTGAGAAGCTGAGTTGTTTTCTCCCTGCCTATGAAATCAAGTCTGGCTGCACTGACCCAGAATCAGCAAGCACAAATCTACCAGTTGGCCAGGAAAAGCAGTGGCTGCTTTCCGACCCCTCCTAACCAAAGACTTATCTCACAATGAGCTGGGGTAGCTTTGGGTTTTGGTGTTAACCAGCCTCACTGTGCACTGTTGTTCCAGGTCACTACAGGAAATGGCATTTTAGGGGATTTAGCTCAGAGAATTCAGCTTTTTGAAGGAGCAGTTTATTATCTTCTTGCATGTACTGTGTGTGTGCTTGTCTCTTATTGCTCGTGCTCAGTCTGCTGATCTTAAGTATTTCCTGACTTTGGCAAAACCAATTCTTCAAAACAAACCCAGAGAACAAACCTCCAGGCCTCAGTCAGCAGTGGGAAGCTGTGGGAAGGTCTGAGGGGTGCTCAGCAGAGCGTGCTGCATGCTGATCATGCTGCTGCAGTGGTAAATTAAAAACTGAGTGGGGTTAATTTAATGGCACACCAGGCTTCTCTGATGGGAGCTCACCTCAAGAGGCCCCATTATTGGGGTTTCCTGCATCAGTTAAAGGTGTCCAGTGAAAGGTAAGTCCAAACAGTGAGGTGCACTCCAATGACCATTCTGGTGGCTGACCCGTGTGGTGGAGACTGATGGCACTGTGAGATGGAAATGGGGAAATGTCCGCAGTGAATGTGGCTTAAGAGGGTCAAAACAGCATTGCCTTGAGTGGTGCTTCCCTGGGTACAAACCTAGGAGGAGTTCTGGTTGGCAGAACACGCTGCCACGGCGTTTTGATTCATCTGTTTTTCATTCAGAGCACTGCAGGGCAGGTTTCTTGCAGCTCTCAGCTGATGGGCAGACCCACTGAACAGCTCACAGATGGTGAAATGTTCCTGCCTCTTCAGTGAGCCCGAGTGTCACAGAGCTGCAGATGTATCCCGAGGGTGGGGGAGAAATCTGATTGCTTGGCAGTGTTTCCTCCTGTGGTGGCTCCCACCACCCCTGCTCAGCCATAATTCAGCTGGGAAATTTGGGAAGATGTTAAAGGGGCTCCTGGGAGAAGCAAATCTGGTTAGACTTGGGCAGGAGTCTCTATTTCTCTGTTTCTGGTTCAGGCTGTGCATCCCTTGTGACTCCAACATCTGGGAACTGCTGGGGGCTGAACTCGTAGGGCCAAATCTCCAATTCACATGGCCAAACCCAAGACTGTAAGGGAGAAAGCTTATATCAAGTCTTTGCCCTTTTTAACTCACATATTCTTTACTAATTTCTTTTCTTTCAAAGAAAATGCAAAGTTGTTTATAGGAATCTCTTTAAAGAGACCCATTCTCCACAAATGGAAGCTTTGGGGTTTTGCTTTTTTAAAACAAACCGACTTAGCTTTGTCCTTTCCTAATTTCTTGTTGGGCTTTGGGGCAGCAGCAGTTACACAAGACATGGAGGGATTTCTGTGTCTCCATCAGGAGAAGGATGAGTAAGTGTTGAAGGGGTGGGGTGTTAGAGGGATTATATCCTGGGAAGGAACCAAGTGGTTTGTGATGTGCCTCTCCCAGAGAGGCTGTTCCTGTTCCCAGGCTGGGGGCGGGAGTGGATCACAGTCACCACCTCTCCTCAGGAATGCTTCAGTGAGCAGTTCAGCACACTCAGCACTCTCCCTGCTGAAGGCAGCAGCAGAAAGGACAGCTAATATTAGTGCTATCGGGGCTCTGAAGCTTTTAGTGCAAAGAAGCTTTCAACCCTTCCTGCTGCTGCCTGGTAACTAATTCATTCTGCACTCCTTATGCTCCATCTTTTCCTCCTGGCACTGGAACTGGGAGCAGCTTATACTCTGTGGCTGAATCTTTCCCCTCAATAGCTGAATAAGGATAAGAGAATTTTGGCTACTCAGAATCAGGAGCTGCAGTGCTTGCAGAACAGCCCCAGTGTTAAACATCTTGTAGGACACTAATTCCCACAGCAATCGTGTGCAGTTACCTGCTGGCTGCAGTGAGCTAGAAATCATCAGTTACCGCTGGAAACAGGATTTAAAATGGGTTTTTAATTATCTAAAACATGAGCATCTCTGGATTTAAAGAATAAATACATTGTAGTGAGTTCTCCAGGAGCTGCAGTTATTTTTGTACCCTCTCCTTGTTATCAAATTCAGAGACAAGTGAATATAAAAGATATAAAAGGTAGCCAGACTGCATATGATGATAAATTCTGGAAGCTGTATAATGAGCATTTCTAGACTAGTAATTAGCATGCCTACTAACTCAGAGGAAAGGAAATTATTGATAGAAGGAAGGAATCAATTTTAGATTGAGTTTTTCAATTAGAAAAGATGGATGGACCTTGTTGCTGGTCAGGAGAAGGTGATTAATCTGGATCCGAGGGAAGTGGTGGAGTTTGCACTGGTTAGAGTAAGGGCTCAAGGGTTTAATCAGTGTTAGATCTCTGAGGAAATCTGGATTATTTATTTTTCCCCGTGTTTTCATATCATTCTCATGCCCAGCGGGCTGAAAATCATCTCTGTAGGTTTATTCTGAGGTAGGAAATGCTTCCTTTCAGTTCTGTAGCCCATGTGCTACTCATGGCTCACTGTTTTGGAGGGGGTCTGAGGTTCTCAGGGTGGGTGGGATTCACCCCTTGGAAGATTCCCTTTGCTGGGCTGAAAACCATGTACAAAGCAAGGAAAATCTTGGTGCTCAGTGGTGAAGAGCCACGTGCCATAACCCTGCCTGCTGCAGGACAGTGGCCACATCAGCTGCTGGGATCCCTTTTTGCCTGGCTATTACTGCTGAGCCACCTCTTGCTGTGTTTCCCCATGCTGGGAACCTGGAACTGGAGACCAGAGATGACTGATACTTATCTATTTTGCTTCTTGTTGTCCCCCCACAGCACTGATGCTGGTGACAGCCCCGTGGGCACCACGACCACCACAAACCTGGAGCAGCCACAGGTCATCCCATCCCAGGGTGACCTCCTGGGGGACCTCCTCAACCTGGACCTGGGGCCCCCCGTGAATGTGCCCCAAGTGTCCTCCATGCAGATGGGTGCTGTGGACCTGCTGGGAGGAGGGCTGGACAGCTTGGTAAGCAGCACATCCTCTTTAGCTGGCGGGAGATAATTGGAGCTGTGCTTATCTCTGCAAAGCCTCGATCGTTTGTGCTTTTAGTGCTCAGCGAGCCGAGCTCCCAGTGCTGAGTCCTGAAACTCCAGGAGGATTTAACCAAAGTTATTGTACCAACTTTCAGCAGGCTTTTCCTGCTCTACAATGAATGTTGCTGCATGCTGTAGAATCCCCGTGGTCAGTGGGTGTATTTGTTCTGTGCTTTTTCTGTCTGTAGAAGAAAACCAAAAAGTTGTTTCAAGGGTATAAAAGTGTTTCACTGCTTTCTATTTAAATCAGGCTCCCTTTCAAGAAGGCATTTATTCCACCCAAATCCCAGCCCTCCTGAATTTCAGTGCTAAAGCTCTCAGGCTGTAACCCTGTGCCTTCCCATTTGTGTATTCTCCAGAGCGTGTCATGGTTTAATATCAGTGACATTTTAATTGCAGTGAGGTCAAGAGGGAGCTCTCTGTGCTGTCCTCCCTGTGCCAGAGCTGCTCACAAGGCACCTGCCCTGGCACTACCAGGGTCAGGCTCCAGTGGGAGCAGTCACACCTCCCCTCTGCTCTGGGAACTGAGCTGGGCAGGAGCTGCAATGAGAAAATCACTTAGCAAGGAGCCAGCAGCAAGGGAGAGAGGTCAGTGCTGTGGTTTGTAGGCTGGTGGCAGCCAAGCAGTGAGGAGTGGTGACTGTAAGGATCAGCCTGGCAGCTGTTCCAAAGACAGGGAGCACAGCACACAGATCCCCAGCTCACTGCTGGCTTCCCCACAGGAGTGAGAAGCACTCCTAGGTGTATTTCCACCGTGTAAATCAAGTAAGACTGCCCCAGTGGACTTAGCTGGGTGTTTTTCACTTAGCTGCAGTGGATTTGTCTTGCTTGAGGTTTGTCTTGTGGTGAGTTGGGCTGGGTTATCCCTGCCTGGTTTGGGTGCACTTTCAGTTCTGAGTCAAGCTCTGAGTAACAGAGGTGGGAGGCAGCTGGATGAACCCCAATTCAACAAATCCTTATCGGTCAAATATATATTTTTTTAAGCTGCCATAAAATTATTAAAGCAAATGTTAAACCCATTTCCAGCTCCAGTGCCTCATGGGCTAATGAGCTGGAAACAATCTAACCCTTAATGGCAGTGGCACTGGCACTCACAGAGGTCGGAGGTGCTGTAGGCTGTGCACTCTCTAACCAGAGCTTTGTTTGGATAGCAGGGACACTGCTCTCACTGGGTCAAAGTGGTCAAGCTGGACTTGCTGGGAAAGCAGGCAGTGAGCCCAGAGCAGTGACCTGTGCAGCCATTCCCTCGCTGCAAGCCGTGCCTCTGAAAACCTGGGACTGGGAATTAAGGCTCTGCAGAAGGTGGTGCTGCCTGTGGTGCCACAGGATGGTTGGCACTTAAATTCCTCCGTGCTGCCTTGCAGGCCTCCCACGGTAACCCTTTGTTTCTCATTAGTGTCACACAAATAAATGGACACAGTAGAACTAAAACTTGGTTTTGGGAGAAGAGCTGTCTCGCAGCTGGCATTAATGGGCTTAATTTAGTGACCTGCTTTGACAGTGGAGCTGTTAGTTGAAATGGTACCAGGCTTTTACTTAATATTTTTCTCAAGCCTTAAGTACATCCGTGGGGTTATGGAGTGTGATCTGACAAAATGATCCTGTCTGGATGGGGAGTAGCTGTGCCTGGGGCTGCATGGCCTGTGCTCTCTCAGCTGAGTGGATGGGGAAGCACTAAAAACAAAATCTGAATCCTGGTGTGGGTTTTGAAGGTGGATGCTTTCTATTGGAGTGCTGTTGCATCAAAGCTCCGGCTTTCCCTTCCCTTGGTCAGTCCCTTTTCTCAGGTAACAAGTGACAGGAGAAGAGGGAATGGCCTCCACTTGTGCCAGGGGAGGTTTAAATTGAATATTAGGAAATCTGTCTTCACCAAAAGCACTGGAATGGGCTGCCCAGGGCAGTGGTGAGGTCACTTAAAAATCATGTAGATGTGGCACTTAGGGACATGGTTTAGTGGTGGCCTTAGCAGTGCTGGGGGAATGCTGTGGACGTCTTTTCCAACCTAAATGACTCCAGGATAATAAGCTTAATTAGTGAGTGAATGTGATCTGTGTGTTTGTTTGCTGCTGTGGGCACGTGTTTAACACATTTCAAGCTGGGTTAACCCTAACCTGGTATTACCCAAATTGGTGGGAAGTGTCCTGGGCTGCAGGGCTTGCCAAGAGGATTGGCATTTGGATCTCAGGCTAATATTAAACCACAGTTGTGTGCCAAAATCAGTCTCAAACTGCAGATCTCACAGGCCCGATTTCTGTGTGTGGGGAGGAGGTGAGACATGTCCCACTGTGCCTCTTGAAGAAGGGCTGAGCTCTTCACCCCTCACCAGGGATCAAAAACACCTGGGGGGCCAGCAATGCCTGAATTGTTCTGCTTTGAAATTCCCCTTCCTGGTACTCCTTAAGGGTTTTTTAATGCATTTCTTCCCCTGCTTTGTTGGGCAGACCGAGGCTGCACACTCTGTGACAGTGACATTGCCTCAGTCCTGTGAGTGCCTCAAAGGCAGCTGGAGGTCTGGAAGAGGCTGCTGGCAGATCTCAGCCAGTTTGTCACACCCACTCAGTGTCATCTCTTGGTCCCCTCTTCTACCCCCTAGTCCTTGGAGGGGGTGTCTCATCAGAGGGATGCTGTTGCAGTGAAAGTCCCAGGGGGACTAAGCCAGAAAGACCAACAGCAGTCTAACTTCCCAAGAAAATGTCAGTCTACATTTCCATTTCTTAAACTGCGGGGTTTTATTTTAATTCCAGGCATTTAAATAGAGCCTGTGTGGTGTAAAACTGCATAAACACCAAATTATTGTTGCTCATTTGAATTGTCCTCAGCATTGCTAGATATTTATCCCCATGACCAGTGAGACTCCAGCTGCTTGAGAGGTTAATTTCTTTAGTGAGTAAATCTTATTTTATCTCCATAGTGAGTTCTGTAATTGGTATTGAATGTAACATGCGTGCACAGATGCTGAGCATGTGTTAACAATTAAAAAGAGGAGAAAAAGGACCTTTGGTACAAGAGCATTGCTTGTAAGCAGAGCAGACTTGCTGTAGGACTTGTGGAGAGCTGTGTTCTAGGGAACAGGTTGTGCCCCTCTTTGCCACCATGGGCAGATCTTGTTCTTCTCTGCTCAGTTTTCTTTTTCTGTAAAATGGTGACTAAGCCCACTTTACAAAACTATTTGGGACCTCCAGCTCCACAGTGTGAAGTACCCATAGCAGTCACTAATGGGGGAGAAACAAAGCTTCTGGGACAGCAGAGTGCTGGGTGCAGAGCTGTGCATCCCGAGAGCTGGAGTTGGATGCTTTTTTCCCTCAAGTGGCTGAATTTCCTGCAGGTTACAGTCACTCTCCCAACTCCTGTGCAGTGGTGCAGTGCTTTGCAGGCTGTCTGTCTGTGCTGACATGACATTTTTGCCTTTAAGCCTTGTAATGTGTTCATTTGTTCTGCAAATCCACGGAGCATGAGAGCTCTGTGGGCACACTGTGCTTCCTGGGAGCCCCTGCACTGAATGGGAGCAGGGCACTGTGGCCAGGAGCCAGGAAGGCTGGCTTGAAACCTGGGGGCAGAGCAGTAAATCTGTAGGAATGGACAGGCTTGGATTGTCAGTTATGTAAGGATTTTATTTAATACTCTAGCCGCTCATCTACAAGAATATTATTGATTCGAGACTGGCAGCTGGTCAGGTTGATTTATGTCCTAAACTGAGAAGATGTTTGATAAACACCGAATATCCCCAGTTTTCTGGGGTGTTCCAGGTGGGTTTGGGGTGTTCCCTGTGGGGCTATGCCCCTCTCCGTAATCAGGCTGGATTTAGGGGGGGTCTGACCCCAAGACCCCAAGGGTCTGTTCCACACAATTCAGGGCTGTGTCCCACCACTGCAGTGGGACGGAGGCTGGGAGCTGAGCACCAGCTCACCCCGAGCTCCATGCACCACAGGCTTGGCAGCCTGGGAAGAAACCCCTGTTCCAGCAGTCTGAGGTGCCTGCCTCATCCCAAAGGCTGTGAGCAGGGGCTGCTGGGGTCACTCCCTCCCTGTCTGACTGCTTTCAATTGGAGAATTCATTGATCCTCAATGGACAACACCCTGGAGTGCTGGGGTTTATTAGGAACTCACCAATGTTCTATAAAAAAGCCCCAAAGTGACCTCCAGTCTGCCCTGGCTGCCATGTTCCTCTCCTGGCTCTGCAAGTGACTTTCTGTGTATAATCTTAGGAAAGTTACTTCATTTACCTGTTCCTGGAACTACACTGGGAGAGTGTCTGTGCCAGGTCAGCCCCAACACCCATTTATGCAGTGGATGTGATGCTTCCTCAGAGTGCTCCTCCAGCCTTTGGCAAGGAGCTGAGTGACTCCTTTCATCTGGGCTGTTGAGGTTTGATGAGCTACAAAGGAATCTGTTGAGATTCCTGACAAAGGACACACAGTCCATTGCTGGGGCAGGGCTGGTGTGGAAAAGGAGCTATTTTGGTGGGCCACTCATTCATATCTGATTCAAAGCTCCTGTAGCAGTCATAGGACTGCTAGAGCTTTGTGAGCTGCTTGTCTTTTACTCTTTGGAGAATGAAAATGGTCAGGACTCAGTTTTGCTTGCTGATGAAATCACTCAGCCGGGCAAAGCATGAGCAGCAAGTGCAGTGAAACTGGTGACCGTGGTATTGGCAGCGTGACCCGTCCTCCAGCAGCTTTGACACAGCTGTCCCTGGTTTGGAGAGCAGCCCTTCTGCTCTGCAAGCCCGGCTTGGTGTGCAAACACACAGATCAGGCAGCAAGCAAGGCACTAAAATGTCTCTGTGTGAGCCACAGAGGTGTCTGCAGCGAGATCCCTGCGGCCCGTGCACGGTCTGTGCCGCAGCTCGGGGCTCTGTGACAGGATTAGCCTGCATCAGGGGGGCTGCCAGCAGCTCTGCTCTCAGCATCTCACCCCATCCCTGCTAGGTAAGTGCCTCGTGCTCCTTGCTGCCGTGGTACTGAGTGCAGGAGCACTCAGTGCTGTGACAGAGCTGTGCTGCTTGACTCCTGATTTGTGGTGTGAGGTAGCGAGGAGGCAGCAATTGGCCCCTGTTAACCCATGAATTGTGGTCCACAAAATGCACAGCTGCCCTGGAAGCCCTGACTGTGCTGTGGACACGAGGCGGTTGCTGAGCAGTGGTTGTTGAAGCTCCTGTCCCTGGCTCCACCCTCCCTGTTATTTTTTGGTGCTCCAAAAGCCTCACGTCATTTTGCAGAAGTGATTGTAGCCCCTCTGGATCACATGAACACTTCAGCAGAGTCACTTCATTAGAAGCTGCTGTTAAGATGCAAATAAACCCTCCTAATGCAGTAACTGCAGCACTGCCACACTTCATAAGTCAGCATAACTGCTTCCTCGGGGCTGGAATTGCAGGGCAAAGGCTCTCCAACTGCAGAGCAGCTGCGGCGCTGTCCAAGCCAACCTGTCCAAAGTAAAGGTGCTGATGCAGTTTGAGAAGAGGTGATGGCGCTGGTTTTATTGATGCAGGGTTGAGCCCAGCCTGTTCTTTAAGCCCATGTGGCTGCTTGGGTGCTGTTATGGCAGGATAGGTTTGGAGGGAATAAAGAGAATTCCTGTTTGCAGAACTTTTATGCATTTGGGGGCCAAGACTCCCTGTTCATCCTCTGCTCCTCTCCTCTGCTGGCTGCTCTTCATCCTGGGCAGAGGCTTTGTGCTCTTCAGCAAGAGGCAAAGATGCCAACTTTGGGATCAGGATGAGGGGTTTGCAGTGCCTCGAATTCCCGTGGACCATCAAGAGCCAGCCCTTTTCCACCCCACCTTCACAGCGAGCGTTTCAGCCCGAGTGGGGCTGACAGCTGTATTAACGTGGTCTTCTCCTCTGTGGGGCTGTTCCTGACTCTCCTGTAAGGCAGATCCAGGTTGTCCTTCTGGCAGGAATGTCTGTCTGCCCATGAGACAGATGGAAATGGTTAACCAGAGCTGCTAGTCCTGGGGAATTGCTTCAGCAGCACTTACGCCTGACTAATATCTGTTTCTTTCCTTCTGCACTCTGCCTGTCACTCCAGATGGGAGAGGACACTCCGTGGGTAATTGGTTCCTGTTCCCTCTGTCTTCCTCCTTCCCTCTTACTCACACACATCACTGTTACCATCTCTTCCATCATTCTGAGTTTGGAATAAAGTTATGATTTGGGCATCTCGCAGGAGGAGAAACAGACCTGGAGTTCCTGAATGGGGAAAGCGTCGGTACCATGGGAGGGTGACAGGCAAGAAAAACAGAACAAGAGACTTTGTGCAGCTGCAATGGGAAGTGCAGCCCGGATCTGATGTGGAACTGATCAGTTCTTTATTAACTTCCCCCCTTTAACTTCTGGTGCAGTAGAAATGCTGTCGCTTCTCTCTCCACTCGGGGCAGAGCCAGCTCTGCCTGTAGGGACCTGGAGGAGCTGCAGCTCCTTGGCGCTGGCTCTGCGGCTCTGGAGCACATCTGCAGTGCTTGGGCCCGAGCTCAGGAGCCAGGAGAGGCTCAGGCTGTGCTCTGCAGAGCCCTCCAGCCACTAACGAGGGGCTGCAGCAGCTCAGAGCTTCCTGGCATTGGAAAGAGATGTTGGGTCCAATCTGGAAACTACGCAGGGGCTGGTGGTAAATTCTCTGAGCCAGTCAGGGGTTTTTTTTCCCCTCCTCCATGTGAGAGCTGGAGTCTTAAGCAATAAATCCAAATTCTGCTTTCAGAATTTCAGGCCCCAAGGCCTGACATTTAAGGAAAATGGAGGACTTGTGGATAGCTCGAGGAACCCCAATATGTCATTCCTTGTCCCTTGCAGCCAGTATCAGTGTACGAGCTGCTTCGAGGTTGGGCTCCTACCCTGCAGCTCCTTCTGATGAGTGTAGTAGGAAATGGTAGAATAGTTAACATCTGGCTTGATTATGCAGAATTATTCAGTCATTTCCATAATACCCTTTGTAAAATGCTTGCTGCTTGATAAACCAGCCTTTCTCCTGCTGCAGACAACAGCAGCAGCAATCCTCCGTGCACACAATAATATCTGGGAATGAACTGGGTTCTTTCTTTTCCCCTGGACTTTGCTGCCTGTCAGTATAAAGCATGAAGTTCATCTGCATGCAAGACTGTGAGTAGGGATGAGGTGTAATAGTTGCATTTATTACTCCTCAGTGAGCCAGTAACAAGATGTAAATGATCTGATATATTAATCTAAACCGTGGCTTGGCTTAGAGAGCAGTCAATAGAACAAAACTCTGCTCTGTCAGGCTGTTTCTGTGGGGGAGACTTGACAGTGTAATAAGCCTTATTTTATAAGCTCAGTATTAATTAGATTTCCATCCTCTGGCTGGCTTCCTTTGGTCTCTGACTGATCCTTCTTTTCACTTTGGAATCACTCACTTTGTCTGTTGTTTCTTAAGTCAGCTAAGCAAAACTGGACAGCAAGAGCCTGGGTTGCTCCAGGAGAGGTGGCTGTTGAAAAAGATGAAGAATCTCTTCAGCTTCTGCCATGACCTCAAGTGGGGATAAACTGAGCTCCACACAGGAAAAAAGCTCTTAAGGCTTCTTAACAAAAAGCAAATTGTGATTTGTTCTCTGGCACCTACTCAGGGTGGCTAATGTTGCATCAGGTGGCTCCTGTGGGGATGTGGGGAAGGAGAGGTGCCAGGGGATAGAAGAGAGATGCAGGGAAGCACAGGGATTTGTCACATTTTGCAGGTTTTATGGAGGCTAGTTATCATCTGGTAAGTCACTGTCTTACACCTTTGCTGCTCTTCTCAGGGCAATTTCTCCTTTTTATCTGTGCTCTGATGGAGAGAGGTATGAAGCTTTATGGTATCTCTTGACCAGCATAAAACACATTTGCTGTGAGATCTCTCAGAGAACAGGCTGGAAGAAATCAGAGCAAAGTTAATTTCCAAGGTTTTTGTGCAGAGGGAAAAGGACAGAGCCTTTTTGGCTCTAAGCATGGGCACTCCTGGAAGCTTCTCCTTCAGCTGTATGGTGCATTTATTCAATATTCTGACACATCAGCACTTATTTGAACAACGTATCTGGAGCCTTTGTTGACCCAGTTTGTCACATGCTTTTTTAAAAGCAAACTAACTCCCCAAACCTTAATCAAATGGAAGAGCAGAACCATCCATGAGGTGAGCTGTGATGTTCTGGTCTGCCAGTCCAGCCTTTTCCTAATGGGGCTGGCTCCTACCTCACCCCTGCACTTGCATTATCCTCTGTGCACGTCGTCAGGTCATGTTCCTTGTCTGGATGTGGCCCAAAAAAACCCCTGTTCTAGGCAAAAAAATTATCCTGGTCTTCAGAAGGAAAGCCCAGGACACAGATAAGCCTGGAGATGTCTCTGCAGCGAATAACCACTGCAGATCTGTGCTTGTTTCCTCCTGGCTATCAGTCATCTGTTAAGTGCATTTTAAATATTCACAGGAGTGATGTTGCACTTGCAAACAGCACTTGTAGCCAAGCCTGGGAGCCTGTCCTGACCTCTGAGTTCTCCTGAGCGTGTAGAGTGATGGGGAGGTTTGAATAATGGGCTTTGTCACTGGGGATATGGTCTGGGTGCTTTGTAAAGGGAACCTTGTGGGGGGACAGCTTCTGGGTGGGCTGCAGAAGGGTTTGGCAGAAGGGCCCCAGAGAGGATTTAGTGTTTATGGAGGGATGTTTCAGTCACTTCAGACTGTGGATGTGCAGCTCGGCAGAAACTGGTACTGAAATAGCCTGGTGCAGCACGAGGTCTCTTTGCTGTTGGAGTGCCCATTAGATGATGAAGCTGTTTCTTCCCCGTCTGAGGGAGGGGAGCATCTTCAAAGCCCCCCTCTCTGAGCTGTTGTAAGAGCCAGCACAGATCCAGTTCTCTTTCTTCCTCGTTGTTGAAAAGAGCCGCGTGTCAGAGGAGCACAGCCGAGATGCTTTGTGTTTGCCCGTGGTTCCTAGCTGTTCCCTAGAAAACTAAAGCTTTCAGGAAGTGAGCCTTCCTGTCAGTTTTATTTTTGTGCCATTTCACAGTTACCCCACTGGGTTTTGTGGAGCTGCTTGGGGCCTGCTGGCAGCAGCAGGGCTGGAGGGGAAGCACCGGTGCATGAAACGTGAAGAAAGGAGGTTTTGGTGCAGAAACAGGCGCAAGAAGGGATGGATTTTTGTTCTTATTAACCTGCAAAACGCTCCTGTCCACAGTGAATGCGTGGGGTAGCTCTCTGAGTAGCTCTGCTCACACAGCAGCAAGCAGCCTCTCTGCTCCCTGTGCTTTCCCAGCACTGCATTTCCGCCTGTCCTGGCTGCAGGAGCGATCCGTGTGCGCGGGCTCCGCTCCGGCCATCTGACACTTGGCTTAAATGATCTCGGTCTTCCTCTCCTCTCTCTCCTTCTCTCTTTCAGCTTGGCAGTGACCTTGGCGGGGGCATTGGAGGAAGCCCGGCAGTAAGTGCCATTCCATTTTTTTCCCCAATTTCCAAAGCTGCTCAGAGCTCAGGGTTTTTCAGTGTAACCTCACCCGTTATGTGCTGGAAGGTGCTTTTTAAAGCCCCGAAGATGTTTGAAAATGGATAAATGCAGCTGAAACACACGGGTCCCCACCTATGCTGATTTGAGTCCAGCTGCCACCTGGGCTTTCCTAAGAGCAGCCAGGGCCAGAGCTGTTCACTCTCTCTGCTTAGCTCTTCTTCCTCAGAGCTTTTAGTTGGAGCACCAGCGTTAACCCTGGCAGTGCCTCATCCTTGTGCAACTGCTTTAGCAGCTGAAAGGCCAAGGATGCTCATCCCTGCTCACAAAGCCTGCTCTGTAACCCTAACCCAGTGTCACCACAGACTTGCCTGAAGTCAGTGCTTTCTCCTCCCAAACTCCACGTAAGATTTTCTCCTGGATGTCAGGGTCAGGTGTTCTGAGGTTTCCTGCTACGTGTGGTCAGTGCTGCCACGGCCACCTCCTCTGTGCCTCTGCTTTTTGAGTGCCCTTGTGCCTACAGCCAGGGCATGGGAGAGTTTCAGCCTGCTTTCAAAGCACCCCTGGCTTCCAGCTCATAGCAGCTTCTTCCAGAAAAGCATGGAAAGGGAATGAAACATGACTTGGAGATGCAGTGGGCAGGAAGGGAGGGTGCTTCCAACCCACAGCCAGAAGTGATGTGCCCTAGAAAGCTCCAGTCCCTCTTCCCAGGACTCTGTATCCAGTAATTCAGTGAGGAAAGCCATACTCACTCTGGAGGGAGGGCTTTTCGGAGACCCTTGTGGTGGCTGCAGTCATTCTCTCTCCTCCTTTCCCTGCAAATCTGGCATTCCTTTCTTCCTTCAGCACGAGGGCAGAGCAGAGCTGGTGGCACAGTGCAACTGTACACCCAGGCAGCCCTCAGCAGGACATGGGAGATAGTTCCTGTGGTGATCATACCTACAAAGCCAGGTCTCTGCCCTCCTGGGCCAGCAAAAACCACCAGGCAGTTCTGTCCTGCTCACTCTGCCTGTTTCTGGGCTGCTGGCTGGGGAATCCTGTTCTCAAGCACAGCATTCATCCTGCTAGGAAGAGCATTTGAGAGCGTAACTTGAGTGTGACTGTCCCATCTGAAGCTGGGCACTTAAAGGCTAATATCCCAGCTTTGGTGCCCTCATTTAAGTCCTGGGAGGGAAGGATTGCCTGTCTTGCAGGAGGGTTGTCCTCGGGCAGACTCTGCTTCATGTAATGAACCTTCTGGGCCCCAGTGCTGAGAATGCAGAGCTCTGGCTTTGGGTGGGAGTACACAACACGGTCATGACTCCCTTGCTATCTCTGGATATGTAAAATCTTGCAGATTCCTGAAGGCTGATGTAGTTGGGGGAAGATTTGAAGCATTTGCTCTTTTCCCTGTGTTTATGTAGGGTAGATCCACAAAGCATATTGTCTTAGGAGAAGGAGATACGGAGAAGAAAGATTCCTCTACAGTGGGAATAGATAACTGGAGCTATAAAAAATGATGTGGAAGCTTGGTTGAGGTGACAGCCGAGTGCAGGGATTAGCTGCCAAGAGCTTTGGAATTCAAATGCATAATTTAGCACTATTGATAAATCAGTGGGGAAGCTGCAAATGGCTTTAAAATATTTAGGATATTGCCCGAGTTCATGCTTTATTTAATAAGTGGTGCTCACACGTGATGTTAATGAGTGCCTGTTCTTTCTGACTCCTCCAGGTGGGACAGACCTACATTCCCACCTGTGTGCCAGCCACCTTTGCCCCTTCTCCCACCCCAGCAGTGGTCAGCAGTGGACTCAACGATCTCTTCGAGCTCTCGTCCGGCATAGGGATGGCTCCCGGAGGATATGTGGCTCCCAAGTCTGTACGTAAGGAAAAACAATCGTCCCCAGTTTATTGCCTTCCCTTGGGGGGAAAAAAAAAATCTGACATTGCTCTCTTGTCCCATTTATTGTGGGCTTCTGGTGCTAAAAGTTCAACTCAGTCCCATTAGGGGTGCCCTGGGCTTTTCAGCTATGTGTTGGAGACCATGTTAATTATTAGTTACAGACTTCTGGCATTTTAGCAGTTCCCTCATTTTACCTGTGGCAGTATTTCTCTGAAAAATGCCTTAGATAAATCGAGACTTTGAGTTGTGTCAGAGCATCTTTCCTGCACACCTACTTCTTAACAAGCTTCCCCAGGAAACTGAGGGCAAGATCCAATTTGCAACAACTTTCCTAGCAGGTTTGTTTATTTGGAGGAATCCAACATGACAGTGGAGATAAAATCATGTGATTGGGATGATGGTGCCACAGTGGAATGCAGAGAAATGTTCTGTCAGCGACAGAGATCGCAGAGGCTGTGGCTGAAGCGTGAAGTTGGGAGGGATCATGAGACACAGAGCATGGTTCTGGAAACTGGCTGTGGAGCAGCCACAGGGAGCTCAGGTTCCTGAAAGGGAATAAACAAAAAATAGCACTCAAATAGTCCATGGATGGATAATCTTAAGCCATCCTCTGAAATCGAGGCTCTCAAGGTACTGCAGGCCATACTCAAAGCTTTTGGTCCTTGCAATTACTGCACCATACATGAAACCAAGTACAAAAAACCCAGAGTAATTTTGAGCTACGTGCTGCCTCATTTTGCACCACTCAGATTTGAGTCTGGGTTTTTCCCACAGAGGTGATTTGGGAATCCAGAACCCAGCAGATAGTAGTATCAGCCCTGTGATCTTACTTGGTTCAAACTTTAGTATTGTCCTGCCTCTAATAGCCCACCCAGCCCTTGGAGAAGGCTGTCCAGCAGCAGACTGGGTGAGTCTCATGTTGGTGTGATGGACACAAGCTGTCCCTGCTCTTGTGCACACTGATGCTGTAGTAATTTGATTTCTTACGTGAGTGCTGTGAACAAATACAGATTAGGAGCAGCAAGCTTATTCCTCAGTGCTGAGCTCCATCCTTTCAACACCCCATGTCCCATCTTCCCTGTAGTGTTTCTTTAGGCTTTGTGGGCTTAGTGTGCAGATGTAGCTGGATTTCTGAGCTCAGGACTTCTGTTTATTGGCAAACTGTGCTTGTTTGTTATCTTCAGGCCAGGCTGCTCACGCTGAATGACATCTCTTGTGTTCAAGGTTTGGCTGCCCGCAGTGAAGGCTAAAGGATTGGAGATCTCAGGCACATTCAGCCACAGGCAGGGCCACATCTACATGGAGATGAACTTTACCAATAAGGCTTTGCAGCACATGACTGACTTTGCCATTCAGTTCAATAAGAACAGGTAAGGAATTAATAGCAATGCACTGTGTTCAATGGGGAAGGAGTTTGTGCCTGCACTGCTAAATCTAGGGAGGGCTTGTGCTGAGGTGTATAATGCAGTCGTGGAAATAGCTTGGATGATACAGCCTGACCTCTCCACCACACCAAAATTGTGTGAAAGGGCCGAAAACACGGACTGATAAATCTGAGAGGAAACAGGCAGCAGACAGTCCCAGCTCTGAAACAGCACCTGCCCCATTTAACCTCCATGGAGCTTTTCAGCAGCCTCATGAGTTGTTAGGCAGGTTGGTGGGTTTATAGCCACTGAGTGCCCTGGGGAAAACAAGAGCACAGACAGGCAGGATCTGAGCTGCACAAGTGATGCCTCTGCCTACTGACTCAATTGCTGGGCTGCCCCTCAGACTGTCTGGAAGCACAGGACTCCTTAATAAAGCTGCTTGTCACTGAAGGAGCTGCGGGTTCCTGTGGCACACGCTCTCCCTGTAGTAGGCAGCAGAACAATTCTGTCAGAAGCAGCAGCCACTTGAAAGTTTAGAGCTTGGCTGATACAACTCAGATTGTTCTTGGAAATCCATCTCAGCCAAAGGACACGACATGGCAGCACAGCCACGGTAACTTCCCACAAACACCCTTTCCAGAGAGTTTATCCTGTGCTTTGCTGTGTGTTATCTGCAGCAAGGACCAGGCTACTTCTTATCAAGACTGCAAAGATATCTTGTGACTTACACGTTCTCTGTATTAATATCACTTCCCTGGAAAAGGGTTTTCTCTGCTGAAGAGCCACTGAAACCATCTCTTTAATCTCACTGTTAGCCTTGCAAATTCAGGATTTCTTGGGACGAATAAGATTTACTTAGAAAAGTCATTATGCTAAGTAAGTCTTAGTAAATGTTCTCCCTGGACTGCCATATTTTCTGGAGAGTTTTGCTAAGCTGCTCTATGCAAATGTTTCATGCAAATTGGCCTGGAAAAAAGGCACTTTGTTTGGCTTTTTTTGTTTCCCCCATACATCAAGCTGTGTTTTAGCCACACCAATGTGATACTTCAAGGATGTGGAAAGTTTAAATACTGTACAGCAAACCAGCAGTTTTTCCTCTTGCAGCACAACCTACTACTATTTACTCTTTTACAAACACTGTTCTCCTGTCACTGCTTTCCACTGTGCCTGGTGCATTAGGAAGAGCTGCAGAGGGCTGGTTCTTTAAGTGTAAATATTAAGGTTTGTGATTGAGGAGTTTCTATTGCTTTTCCCTCCTTTCCTGCTGCTGCTAATCGCGTTCACTGCAGTCTTGGGATAAAGCATTAAAAAAAAATAAAAGAAATCTAAAGCTCTGGTGTGCTGTGATATCCCAGCCCCTTAGTAGCAAACTGCAAGTTTGGTTTTCCTCTGAGTCCTAGGGAAAACACGAGGGTTTGTGTCCTCCAAGGTGAAATGGCTGCAGAAGGCAAATCATGTGGCTAAGCCCTTGCTGGGAATATTCCTATTTCAGCTCCCTAGAGCTGAAAACTAAAGAGAACCAAGAATGGGGCATTTGTTGGTTTCTGAAAGAGTGACAAACCTGATAAATGTGGCTGACTGTGCAGAGACAGCATCAGGCTTTTAGTGAATAAAATAAAAATACACACCTATCCATCCTGCGAATGCCCCGAGGCCTCTGAGCTGATGTGAATTCTGCTAAAGAGAAATGCATTTGTGAGTGGACACCGAAACATCTGGGCTTCCATCTGCTTTTGGAAAGCAGCTGGTCCATGGTACAGGAGTGCTGTGTTAAATGTGAGCTGCTTTCTCTCTTCTCCACACTGAGCAGAGGTGCCTGTGGAATTAAATGTTCCTTGGACTGCACAGGCAAGTAAACACTGCTGGGACACATCCCCAGTGAAGGAGCCTCCAAGCAAGCAGCTGAGCCAGGTGCTGTCATTCAGGACCAGGCAGCTGGCTGTGTTGATTGGTTTGTTCTGCAGTGCTGTTCCAAGCCACATGTTCCTCCTTGGCTGCTGTTTGTTCTGTGCTGGCTCCAGTTCCCTGTGCCACAGCTCCCAGGGGTGCATGCAGTGTGAGATACACCCTAGCTGCAGCGCTCTGGGGCTCAGGGAGAGAGAGACAACACCTGCTTCTGAGTGCAGGTCATTCCTTGCTGGGCAAACTGGTGCTCAGCACACAGACCAGTGCCCTGCAGGAAACAGGGGAGTTCCCAGGAGCTGGTCCCTGGGGCAGGATGGTGAATTTGTCAGCAAGATCACCCTGAGTGAGTTTCCCATGCCTTGTCCTACTTTGTCTGCTCATTTGAGCAGCGTTCCCTCCTGGGAGCAGGAGTAACAGCAGGGGCAGCTCAGGAGTAGTGGGAAGAAGAGCCAGGTGGTGCTTGACAAAAGGAACATGCTATTTTGGACAATGCAGGGCTGCTCTCATCACCTCTGTTTTTCTCTTGCCCAGCTTTGGGGTCATTCCAAGCACCCCTCTGGCCATCCACACACCTCTGATGCCAAACCAAAGTATTGATGTCTCCCTGCCCCTCAACACTCTGGGACCAGTCATGAAAATGGAGCCTCTGAACAACCTCCAGGTAAAGATTGTCTCGTTCTGGGCAGGGGGGAGCTCAGCAGCTGCTCAGCCCAGCTTGTTTGGCCCAACACAGTGTGGTAAGACTCTAATCACAAAATACCACGTGTAACCAGGCAGACCTCATGGATTTGGCCCTGGAGTCTGCCCAAAACTTAATCCTCTTCCAAGCTTCTCCCAGAAAAACTGAAACAGAAACTTCTTGAATTTTGTGACTTTCCAAAACACCTCCAACCAGCTGCTTGCATCTGTGTAGATTAAGGGCTTTGTTCCTGTAACACTGTTCTGTAAACTGGGCATGGGGTTTGGCTGGACTTAAGAACTGGAGCAGGTCTGAACAGAGAAAGAACCTGCAGTGGAGCAGGCAGAGACAGCTGTCAGTAAGAATTGAGGCAATTAAAGGAATTGCAGGAAAGATGGCAACTGCTGAGTGATTAATATTTCTCTAGTGCTCTTAAATTCCAGGGTGCTTCACAAAGGCACATCCCTGCCCTAGATAGCTTAATCCAAGGCAAACTGTGTGTTCCAGGAAAGGCAGAGGAGAAATGACGTGAGCAGCTAATGTTTCATTAATGAGGGTGTTGGTGCATGGCGGGGACAGCACTCCCTGGAGGAGCCTCTTTATCAGATTGGGGTTGTCAATCTGATAAAGACAGGACAGATCCAGGGAGATGTTCCCTTCTGCTTTGGACCAGAGACTGTCTCCTGTGGTCTGGAAGTCATCAGGCAGACAGTTCTCCCTGGAAGGAGGTTCTTCCCCAGTGCTGCCATGTGCAGCCGCTCTGTGGAGTGGAGGTCAGCGACTCCTGCCTCTGCTCTGGCTCCTCCAGGATGATTTTCCTGGAATCCCAAAACGCAGTTAACTTGCACTGCAGCTCTGTCTCTCACCTCGGGTCTCCAGGAGGTGGGACTGGGTTGGGTTCCTGCAGAGTAGCAGCCCATAGCGGGGAATGTTTTGAAGCAGCTCATTCTTTTTTTAGTTGAAGAGAATGCAATGGAAGTTACTATTTATTCTGTCTGAGCAACTGTTTTTTCCCCTTCTCTTGACTTCCATTCTGGGGCTCATGACTTATTGATGAGTCTTTGGGCAAACAGCTTGAAATAGCTTCTCTGGCACCCAAAGGAGCAGTCCCACACTCGGGCTCCGAGCGCAGTCATGCGACGGGGGAGCCCACAGACAGTGAATGAATTCCATGGCCTGCCTTCCACAATCGGCCCTTCCAGCCTCTGGAAGAGCTGGATTCCCTCTGCAGCCAGGGCTTGAAGGTGAGGTGGCATTTGGGTCAGCTGTGGTGAAATCTGGCTGCTGCTCTGAAGGGAGTGTGGAGGTGACAGTCCCAGTCAGCCCCCACAGCACTGGGGACTCTCAGCAAGGCAGCCTCAAGTCGCCGCTTCCTTTGATCAGGAAGGAAGTGAAGTATTTGGGTTATTAAATCTCTGAAGGGCTTGGAACGCGGTTTGTTTCTTGTAGCATCTCCTGCTAGAACAAAGCTCAGAGAAAACATGTGAGGAAACCTCCAGCTACCTTCTATTGAGACAGTGGAGCATTCATTAGTGCCAGACTCAGTTGTTAATTTGCTAAAGCTCTCATTGCCATAGAAGCTGGCTGCCCTTTTACAATTGGGGAAGCTGCCATATGGAGTAATAGTATATTTCTCTGCAAAGAGTTGAATCATGATAGCAGATGCCAAGTTAAAAAGAGCACTCCCCTTACTTTTTTGACAGCAGTGGGCTTGATGGAGATCTATCAATGCCCTGACAGCCAAGGCTCTGGTTTTGTTTGTGGGTTCATGTGGGAAGGATTTGTCTTGGAGAGGATTTGTCTTGAAACATTCAGGAATCGCTTTGCTGACCTACTTAGGGAACAATTTACAGCATAATATAGGAGTAGAGAATACAAATGTTCCTGTATTCATTGAAGAACCAAAACACTCATCAGGTTGCATTTACTTAATGTGGTTTTTTCCCTCAGCTAGGGAACATTGAAGCAGATGCAGGGCTGGTTTGAACCTGAGGACCTTATGTTCATCTCCTGTTCTGGTGGGAGTTTTTTGGTTTTAGTAACAAGAAAAATAAGTTCTGAAGTAACCAAACTGATAGCTTTCAACTTTTTGTCATGTTAATTAGACACTTCAAAGACTAGTTGTACATTCCTTAGGCAACTATTTCAGAAGTAATGAATTCATGTCTTGTTCAGGTTATTTTTATTACCATTTCTAATCTTTCCCCCAATACAGCTCATTTAATCTTGACATTTGTAATCGTGGAGAGAAACTAAAATATTTGACAAGGTAACAAAAAAGACGTTTTTGCAAGAAGATGAGGAAGACTGAAACATTTTCAGAGGCTTACTTAGGTAAAATACAGCTGAAGAGTCTTGTGTTTGCTAGTCACCTTGCATCTCATGATGCTGAATACCAGGCTTCTCCCTTGCATCCCAAAGTAATCATGATCATTTTCTTGACTTGTTGACTCAGCTTCAACCCCCAGTCAGGCAGAGATTTATCCAAAGGGTAAAGCTGGGCTGGACACAGCACTGCAGGGCTGAACAAACCCCAATCCCTGCTCTCTGGTTCATCTTTCTCACTTCTGTCCGATTCAAAAGCTGCTGTCAGATTAAAAAGCTGCCTTTGGAGTGTGCCTGTTGCTAAAGAAAATCTGACTTCGCTATTTGTGCGCTTCTACCTTCTGCTGGGGGACACCCTTGCAGTGCCTTGTCAGCATTTTGGGGGCTGCCTGGTGCTTGTGGGTGCTGTGGTCCCCTGCCCTCTGCAGAATAAGGCACCAAATAACAACAAGCCCTTGCCCAAAGGTCCGTGAGAGGCTGTGTTGACTTTCCTGGGTGTTTTGCAGCCATGGAGATGTCTCTGGGAGTTGTAGAGGTTTCCCTGGCTCCTGTAGTGTTGCCTTTTCACAGTCAAGGCAGTGGTGACACTGCTGGTGACATGTGGGCTGCTAGGGTCATACCAAGAGGAAGAGGTGTGCTGGGTGAGGTATCTTTGCCACCATGGGTGTGAGACCTTCAGCTCTCAAAGAGGAAGGTGGGTTCTGGAACAGGGACTTGCACTGGTGAGGAATATGAAGTCTTTCCAGATGCTTCTTCAAGTCAAATTTGGAATTGGAAAATGCCTGGGCTGAGAGCCTTTCTATGCTAAAGAGAAGCACTGTTCCTAATAATTGGCATTTTAACAGCTACGAAATGCTGTGGAATTGAAATACCCACTGGAGCACATGAGAATTGCTCCCCTCATCCTGGAAATGGGTGAAGTGGAGCCAACCTGCTGCCAGAGTTTCAGGGCTCAGGCCTGGCCTGTCATGGCACGAATATGATCATCTCTTCTGTGAGATTATAGCCCCTTGCAGCAGGCAGTACAGTTGAAAACAAGCTTCAGGCACTCGTGGAGCAGCAGCAAGTCTGCCTGAGGCTGGAGCCACTCTCTTGGGATCCACATTCAGAATGCACCATCAGTGTGTCACATTCCCCAGCCTTACCTGCTGTCAGCTGCCAGCCCTGTTTGCTGCAGCTACAGAGCATGCAGCTGAAAAAAGCTTGAGTTTTTCAAGCTGTTTTTTTTTTTTAAATTCTGTAAAATGATCTGAGTATGGAAAGGGAAGGATCTGCCAGCTGCATTTCTCCCTGAAAAGGGGCACTTGGAAACACAGACTCGCCACTGGGCAGCCTGAGGTGCAGAACCCCTTTGTTTCCTGAAATGAGTTTGGCAAAACATTTTTGTAGAGACAGAGGAGGAAGGTGCAGCTTCTTCGCTGAGGAAATAGCAGTGTTGCTAATGCAGTGATGATGCTGATCCTTCCAGTCTCAGCTGTGCTGTAACTCATCACCTGTGCTCCTCCACGCTCCAGCGTCTCGCAGTGCAGGACCGCTGGAGCTCTCATTCATCAGAGCTGTTAATGGATCTCAGGTCACAAACACAGCGCTCAGAACTTGGAGACAGATTTCACACATCCAGCTCTCCGTGAAAACAAGGCTGGGAGTTGTTGTGAGCAGCAATTCCAGCCAGCAGATGTTCACCCTCCAGAGCCTGCTTGATGAATGACACAATATCTGCCCGTGTGGGAGCGGTGTCACAATCACTGACCAGCCACCCCAGAACACCTGTGGGTAGCTGGATGGGGAAAAGGCTTTCTGGGTTTGTTGCCTGGGTTATTCTTTAACAGCCTCTACTTGTGAGAGTCTTATTTCAGCAAAGAACCCTCCTGGGAAGGCTCTGGATTAAGGGCTTGGATCACAGCTTGGCATCTGTGGCCAGTCCCTCACTCGGCTGTGCAAAGCTGTTGGTTTGGGGGTTACGAGCACGTCTGCCACATGGTACAGCACATTTATAAATGGTACATTTTGAACTTGAAGTGCAGCAAGGCAAACAAGAGCACAGCCCTCCCAGTAACTCTGTGTTCCCTGACCACTGACGTAACCCAGCCTCGCTGTGCGTGCACAGCTCCGGCTCTGGGCTCATCCCTGTGGGGAGGGCACGCGGCTGGCAGAGGCTGCAAGCACCCCTGGGATCCTGAGAACCCTACCTGTCACACAGGATGAAGTGGAGGAGCAGCATTCCCTGGGGGCAGAGCAGCAGAGTGGCACAGAACGAGCCGTGACCTTGTGAGGTAAAAAAGACTCTGCAGAGGAGAGTTGTTCTTGCCTTGACAGTTTGGCTGTTACCAGGCTCTAAAGCAAAACCCAACTTAAGTAAATCCTTAATTTAGTGTAGGTGCTAATGGGATTCCAAGTGGGTATGTTGTGTACTTGCTGCTGATGGAAAGCATCTGTGTTGCTTTCAAACTTGACTTTGAAAGTCAGTTCTGTTGCTCAAGTCTGGGATTTAAAGCATCAGAAACCTACACTACTGAAGAAAATAACTTAACGTTGTTCTTACGAGGTACCTCTTCCCCAAAATCCCACATTTGGGCTATTAGAGAGCTGGACTGCCAGAGAGCTCAGCCAGAAGGGTGCTCGTGCTGCAAGGTGAGCAAATATATTCCAGGGGTTATTTCTAGAGGTGCTGCTTCCCCTAGTCAGATCACGAACAAGACATAAGCGATTTGAAACCCTGAGCCAATTTTTAGTGGCTCACACCTTTTCAACAGTCAAGCATCACACAAAAATCTGACACCTTTTGACTTCTATCCCTCAGAGATTTGTAGGCTGCTTGACTAAATCCACAAGGTACTAATTTTTTTTTCCCCTCTCTAAAAGATCACAGATGGAAAGCCATTTTTATTAAAAATGCTTCTGTTTCAACTCTGAAATGTCTGAAGCTAAAGGTCTAGCTAAAGATTTAATAGTTCATGTCCAGGTCAGCAGGTTAAAGCTGCAGAGCCATGAGCAAAGTTAGTCTGGACTGGAGGATTTGTTGAATGCCAGCAGAGGTTCCTTTCAAGCATATCAAACCTGGAGAGACTTCTGAGCTCCTGCTGTCACAGCAGATGTCATTGCCTGTCTCAGGACAATGTTCCCACCTGAGGAGCACTGGATTTTTTGTGGCGAGTCGCTGTTACTGCTGCTCAGCTTCTTGCAGATGCTGCTGTGCTTCTGCTCTGTGCCCATGCCTGTCAGATGGCACTGGATGCTCCTGATGTCGAGCATGACCTTGGGAAGCTGATACCAACTCAGGGAACCTCTTCTTGGTGTGAGTTTCCCCACCCAGGTGTCTGCAGGTGCCTTTTCATGGACCAGACCTTGTGGAGCACAGTGGCTGGGGAGGTGTGTGGTGGTGAACGATGGAAGCTCACTTTGAGGAGCTCCCCAGTCATGTTATGATTCCCTTGCTTAAGATCTACGTGTCTTGTCATCACATTAACCCCAGCTCCTTCCAAGGCTGTAAATTCAATCCATTATTGTCTTCAGAAGGTTTAACCCCTCTGTTTCCCCCAGTGTCCTAATGATACAGGTTAAGGAGACCTTTTTCCATCCTGTGTGCAAAAGTGATTTGTGACAGCTGATTTCCTGCATGGTTACAGCTGCTTGCAAGGTGACATGTGATGTCATTCCTGAAGCCAGTGATGCGGTTTGGGAGGAAGGCTGGCATGTGGCTTGACTTTTCTTTACTGGGAAGAAATTGCACTTCAGAGCATCTTAATTGGGTAGCTCTCCAGAGATAGCCAAAGCAGCTTACTCAGTGTGTTTCTGCAGAGTTGAGAAGCAGGTCAGCAGATACCTTTTTATAGCATCCTTATAACTGCAGGGACAGGGCTCGCATATTAATTTGGAGTGTGCCTCTAGAACCGTGACTGGAGGGAAGGAGCTGCCTTCCAGCCCCTCTTGTAAGAAACTGCTGTTGTATGGCAGCAACAATTAGCTACAAAAGCTAAGTAATCTTTGTTCTTCTAAGGCAAGGCAATTTATCATTAAATCAGGCTTGGAAAGGATCTTGGGTCGTGCAGTGCAGTCCCTGCTATGCTTTTTTGTTTTGCTACAGTTCCTCTTATTGAGAGCATTGTCAAGGCTGATTTTAAACAGTCCAAGCATTGGAGCTTCTCTCTTCCTCAGAGGAATTCAGTGCTGCTTAATAATTCTCACCATTGCTTTTCCCAGACATTTAGCCTAAATTTTCCCTCTTCTGGCTCATCTCCATGACTTATATCCAAGCAGAGCATCTGGAATGGCTACGCTGCTGTCCCTCCCCCAGCTCTCCCCTCCCAGACTCGGAGGTGCATTTTTGGCTCCTCACCCAGTGTGTTTTATCATATTTTGCAGAGGTGAATCACTGAAGCCCACCCACCAATCTGCTTTTACCCCTCTGGTGCCTCTGGTTCAAACACTGAACGCTCCAACTCGTGAGCATGACGCCAGCAACCAGAGCATGTAACAGCTCCCTGTTAACAGGGAATCAATCCCAGTTTTTTCCTCAGTTGCACCATCATTTACGTGGTTTTAGTGGGCTTTAGACTAATCCCTTCTTAAGCTGGTTTGCACTGTGGGAGTTACGTTTAAGCTGCTACCTTTAGTGATGGCTGAAAAATAGGAACACCACAGATTGTCACATCTACCTGCCCGCAGTTCTTTGCACTTCTGGGACCTCCCAGTTGCCAGAAGATCATGTTTGGGATCTCCTTCCACTTGTCTCTGGCTTGCATGCGTGTCTAATCAGCTGACTGGTTCATTCCCCTTCCTTGTCTATCCACAGCTGTTTTTTACCAACATTTGTGGGTGTCTTTCTAAACTTACCCCTACGGGACAATAGATTTTCCCAGTGGGACACCAATATCTGTAATCATTAATGTCAATGAAGTTTGTGTTGGCATAAATCTTTGTAGCAGCAAATTTATTCCTTTGGCTCAGCATTTAGCGTGGTCTGGTTTGTGTTTCAGCTGGGTGACAAACTGGAGAACTCCCTCTGGGCTTTTTCAAAGGAAGTAGGAGCTCAAAAGGCTCCTGAAATTCCCCACACAAACCCAAGTTCTGGGTCTTTCTTACAAGGCTTAAGATGCCTTCGTTGCAGGCAATGGCAGGTGTCTGCTGAGCTGTGCTCCCGTGACAGGCTCTGGCTGTGTGGGCTGACCTGGGGAGAGCATGAGAGGCATGGAAATAAAGCCCAGAGCTGCCTTTTCCTGTGCTGTGTTGTGACAGGGCACCTCTCAGACCTCCAGTTTGCTCCTGCTCGTCCCAGCAGCTCTCAGCCTGGGGAAAACTGTTAGCAGAGATTAGTGGGGAACATGGCAAGTGTGTGTGATAAAGGCAAAGCAGATAAAGGCAAACTCCCTGGCTGGTGGAGTTTAATGACACTGAGAATTAAGTCTTTTGTCAAGTGATCTTTTGTTACCTGATTGCCCTGTAGCAGGGCTTTCTTCTTGCAGGAGTCAACACCCTGCACATATTCCCTGTTCAGATTTTACTGAGGGAAAGCCAGGAGGCTTGGGAGATGCTGCAAGGAAGATGCAGGCAAGGGACCCACTTGAGGCTTTCTAGAAAGTGTCTGGGCTGAGACAGGATTAATCAAGGAAGTGAAAAATAAGGAAATGAAGGTGAAAATGAAGTATACACAGGGTTTTGGAGCTGGGGAATGACAAGAGTGAATGGCAAAGAGGGGTGATGAAGAAGCCGATGTGCAGTGTGGCAGACAGGATAGCAGGCGTGTTTAACCAAGAGTTTGGGATGTACCTGTAAGAAATGAGGAGAGGGAGAGGCTGGACAAGAGCAGGAAAGAGCCAGGATGCTGCTGTGAGCCCCTGAGTGGAACTGGCTCTGAAGCAGCACAGTGAAAGGCTCACAGGAGAAGATTGGGCAGCTTTTAGTGAAAATGGAGCAGGGGACTGGTCCTTGTCTGGAACTACCCAGGAGCTCAGTGCCATCCCTCCAGGGAGTCTCCCATTCAGAGCTGGCCTCTGCTCAGAGAGAGCACTCCAGGGTGATGAGACTGCAGGAAATCTTGTGATCCCTTTGGATTTCCAGCTGAGAGAGACTCTTTAACCTCCCTGTTTCTTCTGTAACAGGTGGCTGTGAAAAACAACATTGATGTCTTTTACTTCAGCTGCCTAATCCCTCTCAACGTGCTTTTCGTAGAGGATGGAAAAATGGGTGAGTGCCTGGAGGTGTGGGGTCAGCCTCCCTCAGCCAGGCTGTGCTCCCAGTGCCCCTCTGGGTGCAGTCTCCTGGCTGAGTTTCACCTGTGCCTTGACCTTCAAGCCATAGCATCTCAGCAGGTCTGCTCTGGTGGCCTGTCCCTGTTGTCCTCCAGCTGCAATAGCTGCCAGACACCAAGTCCCTTCCTCTGATTCTCTCTGCCTGACAAAAAAATCTGTTGTCTTCGAAGCTGATTTTTTTAAATATTTGTTTGTGTTGGGGTTGTTTTAGTTTTGGGTTTTTTTGAGGGTTTGAGTCATTTGAATCGGTCTAGGATTTGCCCCCGTACCATTTTCACTGGAATTTGTGTATTCCTATTCACCTTTATTAAATTGTTGTTTGAATTGGCTGGAAGTTGCTTGAAAAGCAGCTTTCACTAACATAATCCTAAATGTGTGGATCTCCTTCCTTCTTGTCAAATCCTGCATGTTCTTGGCTTGTAAACAGCTCATATGGCGAAGACTGTCTCTCTTTTGGGGGAGGCCAAAATCCATCAAAGCTTTGCTGCTTTTACAAAGACACTGAGGTTTTTCTAGGAGTAAATCCTGGATCTATCACCAGCAGGGCAAAAAGTTCCCAAAAGCTCTTTTGTGTATCTACCTTGAAACATTCTGTGGTGTGTTAATTAATGCTGGGGAGCTGTGAGGATCCCACTGTGCTGATGGGGTTTTTTCTTTGTTTCTAGAGCGCCAGGTCTTCCTTGCAACATGGAAGGATATTCCAAATGAAAATGAGCTTCAGTTCCAGATTAAAGACTGTCACCTGAATGCTGGTGAGTAGCTTCATTCTACCACGCTTATTAATCACCTCATACCATCACCTTATTAATATCACCTTAGTAAAATAAGCTTATGGCTAACAAAGAGATAAGTGTGGCACTTTTGAACAGAGCAGCCTGGGATCCTAGGGCTTGTTTCAGTCAAAAACTTTAGCTGGGTCCCCATAAAAGCACATCTAAAATCCCAAGTCTTTGATTTGACCAGTCTGTTTTTTCCTTTCATTCTGGACCTCGTATTCTTGTTTTCCCTTTTATACTTTGCTTCCCTGTGAAGCTGCTCTTGAAATAGAGCTGAATTTGGTGTTGGGGCTGTTCAGCAACCCTGTCCTGCTGCTGTGAGTTTTGAACAAAGTGTTCCAGCCCTACTGCATCACCCTGGGCCACTCACTTCGCCTTTTGGCAGCTTCTTTCTTCTTTCTGTCGTGAAAGATTAACCCTACAGACACTGCAGGGCGTTGGGTGTGTGTGGAGGACAGGCCATGTGGGAAGGGTCTGCTGAGATATCGATGCATTTCCATCATGTTTGGTCCTGTTGGGTTTGTTTGGCCACGGAGTTGCCTCTGTGAGCATCTTGCACGTGTGACCTTACTGCTGCTGAAGGATAAGGGAGTGTGAAAGAGTGGAATGGGGCCAGCATGGCAGCTCTGCTCCTGCTCAAGAGGTTCTGGACAGGAGCCAAGTGATTCTACCAAAAGCTGCTCTGTTTCACAGACGAAAGAAGTGTCCCTATTGATTACCAACCCTGTAACCTTTTCATTCTCTCATGCCTGCTATTACACAATGAACACCCTCGTGCTTCAATAGCAGACAGAAACCATGGGTCTCTTTGTACTCGTAATTATGACTATTTTGGAATATAAAAGATGGAGCACGCAAGAGGAGGGGAGAAAATAGCAGCTGTTGGACCTTATGACTTGATTTCACCGTGGGGTTTCAAATGAGAACAACCTCTGTGCCTCCCCCAGTCCTCCCTCTGCTCCTGACCGAGCTTGGCATCGCCTCCCCCCTGCACTGCAGAGCTGCTGCTGCTGGTGCCTTCTGCCCTGCCTCTTTGTCTCCAGCCAGAAACACTGGAAGCTGCTCAGTCTGGTGTTGAGGTGCTGGCTAGCAGGGGATGGGGCTGGGAAGGAGAGAGGAGGGTGGTTGGGAAGAGTGGCAGTCCTGCAGCCTGGCCTGTCCCCCTCCTCCCTCTGGAAGAAAATGCTGTGACACGTGGGGTGACAGAATGCTCCCCCTACCAGGAGGGTTTGCCAGCTCAGGGCCAGAGTGCTCGCCCAGGCCTGGATGCTCCGAGGAGAACCAGCTCTCAGGGAGAGCAGGGAACACCAGGCAGTTCCTCTGCAGTGGGTTCTGCAGCCTTTTCCAGGGAAGAGCTCGTGCTCCAGAGTGGCCGCAGAGCCTCTCTGGAGCACGGTCCCTCTCTCGGGATGCTGGATCCAGGATCTGCCAGGACCTGGCAGCCTCTTTGGCTTGTGCATTGCAGAAAGTGGGTCACTCCTCATAAACAGGTTCCAAACACTTCCATCCACTGAGGCTTCTGTTCCTGTGTTTGCACTGCTGACACTTCCTCTCTCTTGCAACTCTTCCTTGACCACCTGGGCTTGGGCACGGAGCAGGCCAAGAGCTTGCAGGAGGGAAAACCAGGGAAATCTTGCATGCTTGCCTTAGTCCCTTGGTTTTTTATCTACCAGTGCAGCCCTGACTCGGCCTGCTCACCTTGATTTCCTCCAGGCAGTAACCTCCTCTGGCTCAGACCGTCCTGAGGGCATCAAGCCTTGCCTGCAGAAGGATCAGCCAAATCCAAAACCCGTGGAGTGCTGGCATTCCAGCATCCTCAGGGCTGGAGACTTCTCACAGCATGGCAAGTGAGGCACACCAGGGCAGAGGCAGAGTAGGCTGGATGAAATCTGCCAGGACCTGAATCCGTCTTACTTATAGTTTACACCAGAGCAAGGGTGTGTGCCTGGCCATGTGCCTCAGCAGGGTGGTAATTTTTCAAGATTCACAGTCTTGATTGTTTAAATCCAGTGAAAATAGGCTTAAGACACCTCCTTTCTTCCAAGAAGAGCAAGTCTGGATATAAAATCCTTAGAAACTTGATCCTTGTGGAGGAAGGGCTGGTTCCTGTTCCAAAGACTCTCCTGTAGGAGATGTGTAACCACAATAAAGCTCTCGATTTGGGCTGTCCGTGGTTGTGGTGTTCACTGCAGGATTACAATGCCCTCGTGGCAGAGCTGCACAAAACCCCACAGATTCCAGCAGCTCCTCACCAAACCTGAGGGGACGCTGGGTTTGTGCAGCCCTCCAGCACAGGGAACAGCTCCGGAGCACCCTGGCTCTGCCGAGTGAGTCGTTATCCCTGCTGGGATCTGCTGGGATCAGTCATTCATTCCTAGGCTGAGCCCACCCACCCGGTGGTGAGTGCTCAGGGACACCATTCATGCCTCAGCCTCACTGATCCCAGCCCAGTGACGCGAGTGGAGCTGTAGCTAAAAATACCTCTGCTCCCAGTGCTGTGCCCTAACGCAGCTCCAGCAGCCACTTGGAGCCGTGGGGAGCAGCTGTGCTGGGAGAGCCTGGTCAGAAATGTGATCCCTGCACCCTCAGTGCCTGCTTTTCCTTCTCCCAGCTTTTCCCTCTCCCAGCTTTTTTCTTCTCCCAGCTTTTCCTTCTCCCAGCTGCAAACAGGCTTTGCTTTCCCGAGTTCTCACATCTGTGCTGTGTGAGGAGCGGGGCTGGAGTTCTGTGCAGACATCCTGGAGGCCCTGCAGAGCAGCCAAGCAGGGCATGCTGCTCTTCCTCAGTGGAGAAACTGGAATTGGAATTTCTTTTTCTCTAAACACCCAGCACATATTCCCTATTTAGCTTTCACTGAGGGAAAGCCAGGAGGCTTGGGAGATGCTGCAAGGGAGATGCAGGCGAGGGACCCACTTGAGGCTCTCTAGAAAGTGACTGAGACAGGATTCATCAAGGAAGTGAAAAATAAGGAAATGAAGGTGAAAATGAAGAATACACAGGGGTTTGGAGCTGGGGAATGACAAGAGTGAGGTGGCACGGAGGGGTGATGAAGAAGCTGATGTTAATTATGACATGCCAGTAGCTGTGTGCAACCAAGAGGCTGGGATGTGCCTGGGAGGTGTAAGAAATGAGGAGAGGGAGAGGCTGGACAAGAGCAGGAAAGAGCCAGGATGCTGCTGTGAGCCCCTGGGTAGAACTGGCCCTGAAGTGAGTTAGGCTTGGAACGGGGATTTGTTGGGGGCTGGGATTTTATTTGTCAAAAAAGCAGCTTGTGAGTTTCTTGTACATCCAGAGCTGTCTGTCACCGTGCAACAGTCACCTTACAGCACCTCCTGTGCAAGCTGCAGACTTTTCCCCAGGTTATTGCTTTTCTTCCTTCAAACAAAAAGGAGATAAACACAGGCAGGCAGCGGAGAAGCTTCTGTGGGAGTCTGTGCTGCCAGGCCTTTGTAGGTAAAAGATCCATCCTGTGCCCACAGGGCAACCTAAATAGGATTGATTTGAGCTTTGGTGGCTTGCAGCAGGGATGGGAAAGGAAGCTCCTGTCCCTGGCAGCTCACCCCAAAACAGAGCACAGAACAACCAGGGAGTCTTGGCTGCTGCAGGTAGCCCAGAGCATGGCCAGGGAAGGCAAGGATAAAGTGCTGGGCTGTGGGATGAGGAGCAGTGGTCTGATCTGTGAGCTGATCTGTGTCTCTACCGTCTTTGCTTCCAAGAGAAGCAAATCCTGGACCTTTGAAGGTATTCCCACTGTTCCCAGTGACTCAGGGAGAGATGAGTGCTTCATTCTGGGTTTGGGGCTCAGGTTCCCAGTGGTGAGAGATGGACCTGGCCTGAGGCTGGTCCTCAGGGCTGCAGCTCTGTGGCCATGGAGGAACAAGTCTCTCTGGAGCTGAATCATGGGGCCAAGGTGTGCTTAGGATGCCCTGCACATCTTGAATTCATTAGAGCTGTTCCATGCTTCGGCCTCTTAGGAAGAGGTTGGGGTAGTTCCCTGGAGAAAGCCTCATTCAGAAATAATGAAAACACAAGGTCATGGTTATAGCCCAGCATTCTCATCTCTCATGAATCCAGTGCTAAATTAATTGATTTGGGTTTTTTTTTTTAATGAAAATGCAAGAATTCAGTGCATGAAAATAGATTCCTTAACTGTTACAGCTCAAGTATTCTGGGTGCTGTTGGTGCAACTGAGGTTTCCCCCGTAGCTGAGCGTGCACTGAAGCTCAGTTTGCCTTGTTTACACTGGGCTTTTTTTCAACATGCTAAGTTTGACTAAATTCTAAAGGATCACTACATTAGGATATGCAAATCGGATGAGCTAAATGTTTTTCTTTTTCCTAAACACTGCTTACCCAAACCCACAGAGTAAAAGAGGATGAGCTGACTTGCATATGGAGATTGCCTCCCATTTAATGGCACTCAGTTGGTTGCTGTGCTGTTCAGCACAGGAAATTTGGGTTTATTTGCTTATTACTGACCCACAGTTTGGTGTGGTGAAACAACAGCTTTTGTGTTTAGAGTTGATTAAGTCTTTATTGGTATGCAGTGGTCACTTTGTTTTTCTCCCCCAAGTAATTTGCTAATACCAGAACAAAGAGAAATTGGATTTTTTGATGAAACTCCCTTGGGGGACAATCATACACAAGCTTGCCTGGTATGCTGGTTTTTTCTGTATGTGCAAATCTTGTACCTGATAGTTGAATAAATTACAGAACTGGTGCATATTCCATGCCTTGGGAATGAAGGTACTGTCACAACATTGCCCCGAGTGCCTCCCCACTGGATCAGTCTGCCCTTGGGATTTGAATGCAGTTCTTGGCTGGGTGCTCAGAACCATTCAGGTGCTGCTAGAAATGGCACAGGGATGTTCTCAGCTACCACAACATGAAATACAGGCATTAAACTTTACTTTCTGATTGCCTTAAAGTTCAGAAAAGGTGTATTGTCAGTGTTGGCTCTGAGTTGTGCCTGTCCTTTGTGCAAACCCCGTGGTTGCCAGGTGCTGATCTTGGCTCTCTGAGTTCAGATGTGAAGTTCTGAAGCTGGTGGGCAGAAGGTTTAGGCACATCCTTTGCTTTGCCCAGGAGAAAAATGCTGTTAAAAAAAGTATTGGGTCACTTCAGTGCAAAGGAGGAGACCTTGTGCAGCTGTTCCTCCCCATGTTCCTGTGTTTCCATGTACACTGTTCAGTCGTGGGACTGAGGTAAAGAATTCTGCTTAGAGAGGAAAATACAAGGAAAACAAACCAAACAAACCAGCCCTGAACGCTGGGCTGATGTCAGAGGTTTCCCTGGCCTTGCTGGTGGCCAAACCTCCCCGTGCCCCTTCCCTCATGCTTCAGGAGGGTTGTGAGAATAAACCCAGAGACAAAGGAAGTTGTTGTGCAAAGCCAGGTGTGGCTTGTGCTGCTTTGCTGAAGGACTCGTGTGCTCTGGTTTGCAGAGTCCCCAGAGTCACTGAGCCCTGCCCCTGCCCTGCCCCTGCCTCCCTGGGCTCGGGGTGCCCGGGCTCAGCTCCCTGCTCCCAGCAAGATCAGCCTGGGTTTATTTTATTTATTATTTGTAGAGGCTGTGCTGTCACATGGCATTAGCGGTCCTGCCTTCAGCCAGCCACAGCCTGCCACTGTTGCTTAGCAACTCTGATGATCTCCAAAATCCAAATTGCTGATACTCCAGAGCACAGGAGGGATGGAAGCTGCTACCTGGGAGGAGAGGGGGTCAGCTCTCACCAGGCCCCAAATCTCTGCTGGGAGAGGGGGCAGGAGGGTCAGGCAAGCCAAGCGTCAGCTCCAGCGTGCTCACCGTTGCTCTGGCAATCTTTGGGTGGGGCTTTTTGTGCTCTTCAGAGGGTAACTGAGGTCAGGGAAGCAGAAAATATGGTTTCCTAGGGTTTGCCCTGCCTCACTTTCCCTCCCTCTATCCCCCCTACAAGCACGTTCCTGCTCAGCAGTCTGCCCTCAGCAGAGGCTGGGGATGTTCCCATTGCAAGAGGAGCCACTGCACGAGGATTTTGGTGTAAGAGCAGCTCCTCTGTGGCCGTGTCTCACCTGCTGAGCTCCCAAACCCAGCTCCCCTGCTCTGCCATCACACCCTGTGGTGGGGTAGCAACCTCACAGCTGCCAGAATTGCAGCTTGTCATTCCAGTCCTTCATCCCTGCTCCCCGGGGAATGCCTTTACTCCGACAGCATCTCCCAGCAGAGGGGACGCTGCTGTGGCAGGTGTCAGGATTGCTGGAGGAAGTCCTTCCCAGAAGTTCCACCTTCGGGATACACGTCCAGAGGACTGAGATTTAACTACAGCCTGTCAAAATTGGGCAGACAAAATCCCATTTAATACCAACATCCCTCTCAGACAAGGATGTGCTCTCTGGGCCAGCGCTTGTTGGACACTGTGCCTTCCCAGAGTCCTGGAGGCTGCTGTTGCTGGCTTGGGAGCGTGAGGATCTGGGAATTTGGGCTTCATTCCTGGTGGGTTATGTCCTTGCAGCAAGCATTAATCCCAGCCACGCTCCCTGCGAGCAGGGGACCTCTCTGCTCTGCCCATTTCCCAAGTCTGGCCGAGTTTGTTGTGGAGAGGAGGAGTATGGGTGGGAGGAGGAGACAGGGAATGAGGGGTTTTAAGCAAAAGATCTCATTAGTTACATATATCTGCCAGTTTCCATAGTAACTGGGGAAGAGAGGAAACCTAAATCTGAATGTGTCTGGGTAGCTGGATGCCTGAACCATCCTCGACCTGCAGGGAGCTGCTCTGAAGCCTGGGGAGCAAAGGGGTGCAGCGAAGGGTCCGGGCTGCCCTGGGGAGAGGCAGCAGATCCAAGTGGATGGACTTGTAGGGCCCTTTGTTTCCTCCTCCCACCACTCCCTGGTGCATGAACAGGCTCTGCTGTCCTCTCTGTGATCCCTCTGTGCACCAGCACACACCGGTGTCCCTTCTCAGACCCAGCACTGGTGGATGGATCTCTGTGTCTGGAGCTGCAGGGATGGATTAGAGCTGCAGGGTCACTTCCTGCTGCTTCTCTGCTGCTGTCCTGCTCCCTGTGCTCCTTGACATGGATCCCACATTTCCAGTCTCTGGGCTTTCAGTGCAAGTTGGTTTTTAGGCTGTTTCTCTCCCTCATGTTTTGTCAGCAGTGCCCAGCCTGCTCTGAATGACCCAGCATAGATCAAGTGTTCCACCTGCCCCAGCAGGGAGTTAAATTTCTCCTGACGGGCACCAGGAATGGGAATTTGCCAGTGATGCTTATCAGGTGTGGAATCTTCTGCCCAAAGTGTGACTGTGCCCCTTCACAGGCATCCACAGGCTGTTGTTTGCTCTGCTTTGTGCTGAGAAACCCTTTGGCATCCAGGGGCTGCTGTTTTGGGTCCTGATGTTCTCCCTGTTCTGGTTTCCTCGAAAAGTCCCTTGGAAATAAGGAAAAGTCCCTTGGAAATAACGTGTGTGACAGCCACACCCATCCAGGTGTGGGGCTGAAATCACACCTCAGCTGCGAGGGCTGAGGTCAGGCTGTGTGTTAAAACTCTACCACAGCCCTGTGATGTTTCGAGACAGAGTCTGGG
>VZRQ01007831.1:151073-161469 GCA_013397975.1 Machaerirhynchus nigripectus | reverse complement strand
CGCCGGGAAGGGCAGGACGTGGAGGGGCAAAGTCACCGCTGGGCAGGGCCGGGGGTGGCCGGGATGAGGGGACGAGGGGGTCCCCAGCGAAAGTTGAGCGCCGGCGCTCCCCGCTCCCCTTCGCCCGCCGGCACGGAGGGTGCTGGTGTCGTCTCCCCCCGGCATCCCTCGATCACCTCCAGCCCCAGCAACGCCGCGGGCCGGGGGTGCTGCGCTGCCCACCGCGGCCGGAGCACCCCCGGGAGGGTCGGGATGCGGGGGGCGGGATGCGGGGAGTGCGGAATGTGGGATGCGGGATGCTGCCCCGTCCCCACGGGGCTCTGGGGTTGCTCCTTCCAGTGCCCCCGGCGCGGCGGGGTGGCCAAGGTCGCGGCGGGGGCCGGAGCCCCCTTTCCCGGGAGCCCCCTGCGAGCCCCCGCCCGGCCCTGCAGCCCGCGGAGCCCGGCCTGGTACTGAGCACCCGGGGGATCGCTGCTGGTCCCTGCCCCACCACCCCACCGTGGGGTACCCTGAAGGGTCCTCCCGCTGAGCCTCAGTTTCCCACAGTGGTTGCTTGTAGGGCCGGGGACCATCAGGTCGGCCTCTGATGTTTTTGGGATGCATCGTCCCCGCGTGCCAGCACGGAGGGGAATGGGGTTCTGGCGGAGGCTCAGCCTGTGCCCCAATTCCAGGGAGCCCTGCGGGCGCTGGGTTTCCAGGTGTGTCGCTCCATCACCCCTCGGCCCCGCAGAGGAGCTGGGGATGCTGCTGCGAGGAGGAAGGGTTTGTGGGGACGGGGCTGTCCCTGCAGCAGAGTGGCCCCCCGGGACCTGCACTGACAGTGCTGTCTGCTGGCCGAGAAAGGCCCTGGCAGGGTCGGGCCTGGGGGCTCCCGCACCCCCCGTTTCCCTGCATCTGGCACAGAAACATTGCCACTGCCGGGGCTGAGGACCGCCAGCACCCCGGGGAACAGTGCCAGCAGCACAGGGGGACAGGGACCCCCGTCCTGGTGGGAGGGGGGTGAGGGTGGTGGGAGCCGTGGCCCAGCAGAAGGGATCTCGGGAAGCTTGGCCACTCCAACACCCAGCAGTGGGAACCTCTGTGCCCGGGCTCCCCCTGGGGTAAATAATCTCCATCAAACAGGCAGAACAGGGTGTTTGAACCTGACACTTTCAGCTGCTGCCCTGCACTTCGGGGATGGTTTTCAGGGAAAATGGACCAGAGCATCAGAAACTGGTCACAGCATTCACACTTTGGGATAAAGCACAAGCTGCTTCCTAGGGATGAGAGCGAGTGAAAGTGGGAGCCATCCCCTCGCCCTTGCTGTCCCCGTCACAGATCCTGCTCAGGAGCCCAGTGCCAGTGGGTGTTTGGTCTCCTCAGACAGCTCCCACACCCCTGTGTGTGGGTTATCCCCCCGTGTCCCCCCACACGCCCTGCCCCGGGGTCCCTGCGGCCTCAGCACATGTGGCGGCGGCTCCGGGCTCACCCCGTCAGCTGGATTGCAAATGAGTCCCCATCAAGTTAATTGCCCAGCCGCTCAAAGCCTGAAACGAAACGCTAAAGCTGTCGCTCGCAGGCGCTCAGCAATCCCCCCGCCCAGCAAAAGGCAATTCCGGCTGTCCAAGCCGAGGGAAGATGGATTCCCCGGCTTGGGGCAGCACCGGGAAGGAGCAGCTGGTGCCAGTGCCCGCGGGTTGAGTCCCCAGCACAGCCTGGGACCCTGCTGCTGCCGGGCTAAGCAAACCCTGAGCCACAGAGAGAGCCTTTCCTTGCTCTGGTACTGAAAGGGCTGAATGTACCTGTGAGAACCTTCCTGGAATGAAGTTCACTCAAATCCTGGCTCTCCTTGGCTGCTGGGGTGGGAGGCCCCAAGGGGGATCCTGAGGTCCTGCAATGCCAAGGCCCCCGGGGGCCACTGTCAGCTCCTGCTCCTCAGGGACAGCTCCTGCTTGAAAAAATACCCCCTGAAGCAACACCGGTGTAACTCCAGGGTGTCTCTCAGACCTGACCAGCTTCTCCTTGGCCTTGCAGTGACGGGGAGTCCCGGAGGGGAAATGCATCCTGAATGGGGCTGAGGCCCCCTGCTCGGGAATATGCAGCCTCGGCACCGCGGAGGCAGCACCAGGGCAGCGGCCGGCGCGCGGCGGGATGGTGGCAACCTTCAAGATCGCCGTGCTGGGAGCCCAGGGCGTGGGCAAGAGTGCCATAGTCCGGCAGTTCCTGTACAACGAGTTCAGCGAGGTCTGCGTGCCCACCACGGCCCGCCGCGTCTACCTGCCCGCCGTCGTCATGAACGGCCACGTGCACGACCTGCAGATCATGGACTTTCCCCCCATCACCGCCTTCCCTGTCAACACCCTGCAGGTAGGGGGGCACCCGAGGGGGCCTCCACCTCTGCGGCTCTCCGGTGACCTCTGTGGGGTTTTGCTGTTAAACTCCGTGGGGTTCCAGTTCTGCCTTTTCGGGGGATGCTTCCCCCTCCAAGTCAGGGTTTGGTTGCTAAGTGAGGGATTGTGTCCTCATGGATGAGCAGGTCCGGGATAAAGTGTGTTTTAAAGTTTGGTGACAACAAACACAGGAGAGGTGACATCCCACTCCAAGGAGCCTGGCTCTGGTATTGCTGACAGCCACATCCAGCTGGGATCCTGGAGCACCGGGATCCAGTTCTGTGGCTGCCAGAGCCAACAACAAAGCATTGTGGTGAAAACCAGGAGCTCCTGGAGAGTCCCTGATGCACCCACTGCCCAAGCCAGGCGGAGCTTGTCCCCTCCTGGGAGTGGCCATCACCCTCTCCAGCATTGCCTGGGTCTGTTCCTGGAGCGCTGAACCCACCAGCTCCTCCTCTACCTGCTCAGGTGCTTCCAAAGCAGCCCCAAAAGGCAGCGTGGGGTTGGAAAGTGCCGCCACCAGCGCTGACCTCTTCTGGATGGAGTCACTGGGGAACAAGGGGATTTTAAGCTCATGCCATAGCCCCAGTCCCAGGGGCACAGGTTGTGTCACCACCGTGGGGAAAGGAGCTGGAGGTCCCCAGCTGTGGCTGCAGCCACGCTGGAGGCAGTGCCACCACTGGGGACAACTCAGTTAATTTGTGTCCCCGTGCCCGACGGGGACAGGGTCACAGGGGCCACGTAGTGCTCCAAGAGCCCCTGTGCCATTGGGCAGGGGGTGAAGTGAGCGCTCCAGGGCTGAGGAGAAGGTTTAAAAATTAATAGGTGAGTGCAGCGAACGAAAGGTCAGCGTGAGAAACAGCCCGAAATAGCAAAGGGTAATTTATTGACACGGCAGCCGATGCTCACACACTCCATTAACTCCCTGCCTTGCTGCACTCCAGAGGAGGCGGCCGGTGGGAACAGATGGAGGTTTCCAGGGAAGAGAGGGTGATCAAAGGGATGGCTCCGAGGGGAAAGGAGAGGGCCCTGGGGAGGGATACGGCTCTGTCTGCCGGGAAACATCGCTGGGCTCAGCTCCATGCCAGGAGAGGCATCCCTGCAGTGCTGTCCTGGGAGAGGAGCAGGAGCCAGGGGCTCTCTGACATCCTGCTCCCGCAGTGCAACACTTCTCCAGCTCCAGCATCGCGGGAAACCTGCACTGCGTGAGGAAAAGCACCCTGACATGGCAGCGCCGGGGCAAGCTGCCCCCAGCGTGGGGAAATGGCTGCAGTTTGTCCGTGTCCCGCCTGTATCAGGACTCAGAGTAACGCAGAGGCTGCTGCTCCATCCATCCTCCTGCATCTCTGAGCCTGAGGATCTCCCCAGCATCTCCTCCCCTCGGCGGGCAGAGAGGGGCTGGGTCACTCTGCTCCCTCCCAGCTCCTTCCCTCTGCGATGGAGATCAACCCACACCCCGAAACTCCGCTTTCCCAGGTCCCTTTGGTCCTAGGTCTTCTTATTTTGGCTCATATCGATGATAAACTCAGGAAGGGCTGATTCATGGTTCCGAAGGGGTTTGTTCAGGGAGAAGTGATGCCTTTCCTCCTCGGAGAAATCTTTCTCCTTTCCGGAGGCCCTCAGGAGGGTTTTGCAGTGCTGCCTGCAGGGGCTGCCATTCCCGGTCCCGCTGCTGGGGTGGGAAAGTGCCTGGAAGTGAGGCGCATTTTCACTCTTACAGCACGGGGGAAAAAAATTCCCGTTGTTCCCAGAAACCCAAAGATTTCCTAGCAGCATATATTTCTTACAGCTCCAGATTTCGGCTGTGGAGAGGCCACTCCTGCCTGCCTTTGCCCTGGATCCCCTTCTTGCTCTCACCGACTCAATTCCTGAGCAGCCTCTGCTCCTCTCCTGTCCCCATGTCCCCTCCAAGCAGACTGCTCTCACCTTCCCATCTGACCCTCAGACCTCAGATGGGGCTCAGCATCCTCCTCACCTGCCCTGCCCCAAAAACCAGGGTGCATCACTAATTAACACAGCTAATTAGCATCTCTGGAGGATGAAGATTTTACAGCCCCACTCCCAGCTGTAATCTTCACTCAGGGGTGGAACTGGAGCTGACAAACCCTGTTAGCTCTCCCCTGGATTAAGAAGGGGGATAAGGGATCCCTGGAGATGGGGGGATGGCTGAAGAGCTGTGGAGGCAGACACGGGTGGGCCAGGGCAGAGCAGAGGTGGGTGCTGGGTGTCGGGGCTGGAGAATGTGCAGCTCCCCTGCTTCCTGCTGGCACAGCAGCCCCCTTGGGGTGGCCATCCCCAGAAGAGGGCAGGGCAGGGCATCCCCCAGGCACGGCAGCGGGGCTGAGCCAGGATTGATCCCTCTCTGCACCTTGCAGGAGTGGGCGGACGTGTGTTGCAGGGGGCTCCGGAGCGTCCATGCCTACATCCTGGTCTATGACATCTGTTGCTTTGACAGCTTCGAGTACATCAAAACCATCCGCCAGCAGATCCTGGAAACAAGGTAGGGATGGCTTTGGGATGGTGGATCCCGTGGTGGTAGAGCCCCGTGGCTCCTGGCAAGGGGGCACAGCATCATCTTGGCACTAGAGATGAGATATTAGACTGGCGCAAAGCCCCTTCGCAGGGCTGGGAGCCCAAAAACCACGAGAAGAGCAGGTGCCCCCTGGGGGCGAGCCCCGAGCGAGCAGCTGGAGATGGCATGAGGGGTGGCCGGCCATGGAGAGGGACAAGGCGACAAGGCGTGCTCCGCTTGGCAAGCCGCAGCCAGGAGCCCCTCTGGGACGCGCTGGGCTCTGCGGGCTGGTGGATTGTCACGCTGTGCCCCGTCCCCTTCCATCCTCCAGGGTCATCGGCACCTCGGAGACGCCCATCATCATCGTGGGCAACAAGCGGGACCTGCAGCGGGGCCGGGTGATCCCGCGCTGGAACGTCTCCAACCTGGTGAAGAAGACGTGGAAGTGCGGCTACATCGAGTGCTCGGCCAAGTACAACTGGCACATCCTGCTGCTCTTCAGCGAGCTCCTCAAGAGCGTGGGCTGCGCCCGCTGCAAGCACGTCCACACCACCATCCGCTTCCAGGGGGCCCTGCGCAGGAACCGCTGCACCATCATGTGAGCCCCCCCTGCCCCGAGGGAGCCGCCCACCCTCGGGGGCCGCCGGCGGCTCCGCTCTCCGGGCGGTGGGAGCTGTGCTGGAGGCACCTTTTGGGGTTGCTTCCCCTGCGGTGACATGTGGGGACGGGGCAGCTCGGGCGGGGTGATGCGGTGGCCGGGTTGGAGCAGGGGGGTGGCCAGGCTGCCTGGAGGTGGTGAGGGGTGAGGGAGGTCCTTGGCTAAACCCCTGAGCTCTCTCCAGGCCTCCAGGGGGTTGGACACGGCACTGGAGGGTGAGGAGGTGCCTCAGAGGGTGCCCAGATTTTTGGCTGTCAGTTCGTCCCTGCCTTTTCCTGCCCTGGCAGCACAGGGGCAACGCTTGCTGCTGCCTGCCCGCCCTCACCTGCCTCGGGAAGGGAATTATCCAGCACCTGTATCCCGGTGTTCTGGGGCTGGTTCCATCTCTGGGGCAAAGGGAAACAGGAGTCCTGTTTTTCCCGCTGAGGAGCTGGGATTTCTCCCTGTGGAGGGCAGAGCAGCCAGGTTACATGGGCTGTCTTTTGGCTCGGTCGGGTCAGATTTCCAGTTGGAATTTCTGGATGAAAGCAAGAAAAGGGGAAAAAAAAAAAGCCCCAGTCCTGCTCCTGATACCCCCAGGATACTGAGGGTTGCCTTCCCAGGGCTCTGAGCTCCCCTCCGCCCCAGCACAGCCCGGGAAGGCCTCTCCTCCCCGCAGCCTGGGAACACCAAATAATCTGGGAACGCTCCTTGCCGGGCAGGTCACCCCTCTGCTACCTCTCGTCCTGGGCTCAGCAGGTGACCGGCTTTGCACGGCTTCACCCCAAACCCCCGGGGTGTCCCGGGCAGGTGGGCGGCCCCTGTGCCATCGCAGCCACCGGCAGTGCCACCAGGTCCGGCCCCGCCGGGTTTTCCCGCAGGGATGTCGCCTCCATCCCGGTGAGACGCGGCTGTGTCCCTCGGCAGCAATGGGGAGCTGGAGCAGCATTTCCAGTGGCATTCTTGGGGTTTTTTCTTCTCTCTGCATACCCCTAATAGGAAAGTCAGCCCCTCATTTGTTTTTTAATTGTTTTTTAATCTTTTGGTTTATTTTTGCACCAGACTTGCAGCTCGCCCGCACCCTGCCCTGCAGGGCGGGTGGCAAAGGGCAGCCCCTGTTAGGAAATGATGATGGGGTGGTGAAGGGTGAGCAAGAGGCCGAGGGGGTCGTGGTTTCTCCTTGTGAGACACAGGGAAACGCCATCCTCACCTCCCGAGGCAGGATCTGTATCTGATCCACCCTCCAGCAAAACCATCTCCGTGATTCCTGCTGTAACAAGGAGCTGGAGGGATTCCTGCTCTGGGTAGCAAAGCAGGACACCCACCCCTCTCTGCCACCACAGCCAGGTGTCCATGGCCTGGCAGCTCCACCGTGCTCTTGGAAATGCTTCCCATTAAAGGGGGCTCCAGCTGAGCTCCAGTGCCTCTCACCACCCCATCCCCATGCCAGGGCTGGGGGGACATCCTGCTCCTCCCTCCCTGCTTAGGGAACCAAGCCCCTTGCTCCAAAATTTAAAAAAAAAGAAAAAGGGAAAAACCCAGGAAAGGCAATGGGGGGACACGGGTCCATCTCAGCCGGGAAGGGCAGTGGCACTTGCCACCGTCCCTCGCCTTCATGGCAAACCTGGCTTCCCCATCCAAGCTCATCCCGTCAGGGTTTATGAACACATGTAAGTCCACTTATCGATCTTTGGCTAGAGCTTTATCCCTCCAAATTGTCTGAGAAGGAAATTCCTTGGTAAATGCTAATAATAAAGCATTTATGAAGTGCTCCGACCTACACATATCAACGACTAAGCCAATACATTGTTTGTTATAACCCTGTAGCCTGCAGTTTATAGCACAATTAGTTACAGGTTTTTATAGCATCTATTTAGTATTTTGAAGAAAAAAAAAAAACCAAAAAAGGTTATAAATATAATTGTTATATTCTATTGTACTTTATAGACAGAGGAAGTTATATTAGTAATAATAACAGCTCTCACTGCTTCGACAGCATTTCCCAGCTCCCGGGAAAACGAGGGCTACAAAGAGCTACTTCCCCAAGAGCCCAGGAAGGGGTAGGTGATGGTGGTGGCACCCTGGGTGCAGGCAGGGAATCCCAGGCAGGAAGACCCGGTGTGTCCAGGCGCAGGGATCGGACACGGGAGCATGGCAGCAGCCACGAGCACCGCTACTCACACCTTACTACAGAGTTACCACTCAGCCAACACCACCCAGGTCCTGCTGAAAGCAACCTGGGCGTGGGACAGGCTGGGATGTCCCCACCGCTGTGCCCAGGGCAGTGCCAGGTTTCTGCCCCCGTGCTCGTGGAGGTGACGCCTGGGTTCGGTTCGGCCCCACCAAGGAGTTTTCCCTCTCCCTCTCCTCCTCCTCCTGCCCCAGTGAGCATCCCAGTTGCCTGGACTTGGCTTTCCTTTCCGCCCTGGACTTCTTGTCGGAGATTCCCGAGGTGTCTACGCCGCCTGTGACGCCCTGCACCTCCTTCTCTGAAATTGAATTAAAAATCAGGTCTGTCCCCCTTGTTCGGTACCAGCCTCAGGAGTGTTTTTGCCTGCAGGTTTTGCATTCCCGGAGTCCCAGAGCTCCCTTTTGCTGCTCCTCTGCAGGGAAATGGGGCTGACTTCATCTTCTCTTGGAAAATGGGGCTCTCCTGGGCCCTGCGGGGCTCTCAGAGGGACGTTTGCTGTGCCCACATCAGGGTTATCCTCTCTCCCTCCTCACCCACACAGAAAAGATGTGGAAATGGAAGAGCTTTGGTACATCTCTATTGCACAAACAGCATTGCTGGGTCCGTGGCTGTGAGCTCGGGGTGCAGCGGGGCCTGCTGTGACCCTCGGTGGCATCCATCACCCCGGAGGGGATCACAGCCACCCTGGTTCTCCCATGGGGGTCAGCAAGGGTCCCCTCCTGTGACCCCCCTGACCTGAGCGACCCAAGCTCTCATGAAGGCTCCTGGAGCTGTCAGGCATGAGGCTGGTTTGTTCCATGGTGCAGACGGGGAACACTGAGGTACGAGCTGGTTTGCGTGGATGTCAGGGGTGGGGTGTCCCCGCTTTAGGGGGGGCTAAACCCCTCCTCCTGCAGAAAGCATCCCAATCTCAGTTTGGGGCTGGACTTTTCCACCCAAACCAGTCCAAAGGTGCCTGCTTGGCAGGATTACCAGTACAGAAACACTCCACGGGGAAGGCGGGGGTGCAGCTCCAAAGGGCGAGGTGGGACCCCCCAGGCTGTCTGGGAGCAATCCCATCGTGCTGCCCTCGGAAACCTCGGGCTCTGCAGCTCCGCCTTCAGCTTCAGCATCGCTCCCACCTCTGGAGGGAGGAGTCCGTCCGTCCGTCTGTCCCCACTGACACTCGGGGTGGGCTCAGACCCACGACTCCTCATCATCCTCGGTCATCCAGGCTCCACTGTCACCCAGGGAGGGCTTGGCCTTGGGGCGTGTGCTGCCGGTCTGGGGGGCTCGGGGGGGCCCCGGCAGGCGGTGCTGGCCCCGGGGGACATGGGGGCGATGCCCCAGCGGGGTGGGGATGCGCGAGGGGCGCTTGCCCGGCCTGTGGTCCCTCCGGGGACGCACCTTGGGCCGCAGCTTCAGCTTGTAGATGGAGGGCACACGCTCGGGCTTCTTCAGGCACCGCCGGGGCTTGGGGACGCTGTTGGCCCTGGCTCCCCGCGGGGTCTGGCCCCCCGCACCCGGCCCCTCTGCCTCCCCCGGGGCTGGGGGCTGCGGGGCAGCTCTTGGGGGTGTTTTGGGGACCTGGCTCCCCATCCCCACAGGGCGCAGGGGCTGCCGCCCGCGGGAGAGCTCCTCCACCACCCTGTCGTAGCCGGGGGGCTGCGTGTTCCCACAGCACCCCCGGAGCCCTGCAGTGCCATTGCCAGGGCCACAGGCTCCTCCGCCTTCACCCGCTGGCACCCGAGGTCCCTCAGCACCCCCAGCCCTGCGGTTCGGGGCTGGGTGGCACTGCCGTGTCCCCTGGGGACCCTCCCCAGCAGCACAGACCTCGCACCCCTCTGCAGAATGGGCCACAGGGGTGGGGGGCCGGGAGGTGGCCGGGCTGGCTTTGGTGGGGGGTTTAACGCTGCTGTCCAGTTTCGTGGGCTGGCTGGAGGAATTTCGGGGTGAGGGCTGTCGGCCCTGGCCAAGGACTGCCTGTCTCCTTTCCCGTGGGCTTTTCCGGCTCTGTGAGTCTCCCGGGGCATCCTGGTGCGAGGAGGGTGCGCAGACCTTTAGGGGACTGGGAGCACGGATCTTTAAGGGACTGGGCGCACGGATCTTCAGGGGACTGGGGGCTCGGGGTGTCACTGTGGTGGGTGCCCCCGCGTCCAGTGGCCTGGAAGCCAGCACAGATGATTTTCCTCCTTGCTGGGTGCTTCTTGGAGGTGCTGGTACGGTCCGTGGGCTGGGTGCTGCGGACCTGCCCCGTGCCGGTGCCACAGGCGTGGTTTTCCCGGGGCTGGTCCCTTGCGGTGCCCTGGGGACCTCCGCGCCGTTCGGGAAGCTCAGCCGGGACGGGGTGGGTGCCCGGGCCCTCGGCCCGTGCCCAGGGGAGCTGGACCGAGCGGGTGACCTGGATGGTGGCGGCTGCCTCCCCAAAGGGACAGCGGGTGGTGGCTCCCGCATCCTGCAGGGAGAGACAGCGGAGAGGGGCCAGGGAGCTGCTGCACCCCGCCATCCCGCCTGGTGCTGGGCACCTCCAAAAGGGAGCGGGGAGAAAGATCCCGAGGATGTGAGGAAAAACTGCTCTGAAACCAGGCAGTTTGGGGCACGAAGCAGCTCTGCACCACTTACCTGCCCGAAGGGACCCTCCGGGGCTGCGCTGGCTCCCGGTGAGGGCTGGCACCCGCCTGGCGACCCGAGCCCTCTGGAGAGGGGGT
>VZRQ01007831.1:130739-151054 GCA_013397975.1 Machaerirhynchus nigripectus | reverse complement strand
CTCTGGAGAGGGGGTGGCAGGGGACCGGGGGCTAGGGGGGACACGGGTCCCCCAGGTGACGGGGGGCAGGGGGCTCTGGGAGCGGCTGACCAGCAGCGAGGGCTGGGGGCTGCGGGCGGCCGCCTTCGGGGCCGGGCACAGCCGGACTTCGTGCTGCACCTGCTGCTGCGGGCTCCGCGCTTTCCAGGCTTGTTTGTGAGCTGTGGGAGAACGGGGGGGCTCAGCACAGCACCCCCGTCCCCTGCACCCACCCCTGATGCAGCCCACCCAGCCATCGCCCAGCACCCAGCCCCCCGAGGGTGCCGGCAGAAAGCTGCGCTCCCTGCAAAGGGGCTTTTGGGGTCCGGCTCCATCCAAAAGTCTTCCATGACCTCTAGCGGCCACCAAAGCCAAAGAAAGTCCCCAAAACCCGACGTTCCCCGGCAAAACAACGAGGCATGCCTAGTACCAAAGCCTCCCGCTGCTGAAAACGGCCCCGAGAAGCATCGAGACCAACAAGAGACCCCCCACCCCCAGCTGCGGGGTTTGGGGACGCGGGGACTCACAGAGCGAGGTGCAGCGACACGGGTCGTGCTTGTCCAGGTAGTGCTCCAGCGTGTCCCAGCCGCCCCCGACCCGCACCATGACGTGCTCCCGCAGGATCTGCACGGGAATGTCCATTGTCCATGCCGTGGGGCACCCTGGGGGTGGCACGCTCGGCCGGGCTTCGAGGGCTTGCCCTAAGTGCCACCAGGTGTCCCAAAGGATAGCTGCATCCCCGGCGCAGCTCCTGCGGCCATCCCGACAGGTTTGTTTCGTCACCGCAAGGAGGGTGGGGGACCCTTTCGGAAAATCCCTGTGCTTCGTCATGTGCTGGGTTCTCAGGCCAGGCTTAGGGATCGATTCAGAGCATCCCCGTGTTCCCACTGCTGGGTGAGACCAGGCTTTGGCTCGGTGGGATGTCAGGTTTTGTCCCATACACGTGGATGGTTAAATCCATACGAGCACCCATCGCAGGGCTGAGCTTCCCTGCTGCCCTGCTTCGGGGATAATGGTCAAAACTCCCACACCGGCCCCGTTTGGGGCATTATGGAAAAGGGATCATGGCAGCAGAGCAGGATTCCTGACGCTTTTCTCCCGAAAGCACAGACTCACCCGGACAAAGATGAGGGTGTCAGAGTCCCCCACACGGTATTTCCCTTCGGAGATCTTGATCATGGGGAACTGGACGGGGCAGGTACAACGGCTCACCAGGTGCTGGACCTGCGGGCAGCAGGGATGGGTCCTCACCAGAGCTGCTGGGAAAGGTGCTGGGGTGGCCATGCCCATCCCATCCAACTCCATGCCCATCTCCATCTCCTTGCCACCCCATGCCCCTCCATACCATCTGGTCGAGGTTGTTGAGGTCCCGTGGTTTCCTGGGGGGCCGGGGCAGGGCGGTGTCGGTGGGAGGCAGGTCCAGCTCCTGCCAGAGCTCCTCCTCGATCTCCTCCTCCATCTGCACCAGGGTAGGGGCACGCATTCCGAAGCGGGAAGCGTGGCGTGCCAGCTCCAGCAGGCACAGCACGAAGTTCTTCTCGTTCTTCCTCAGCACCAGGTCCTCTGTCTCGAACATCAGGACGTCTGGACAGGGCAGGGCAGGGCTGGGCTGAGCCGGGGGTGGCACGTGGGGATGGGGACAAAGGGGACGGGGGCACAGATGGAGTCAAAACCCACCCAAAAGGGTGCTCTTTACTGGAGCCATCCCACCAGGAATATGGTTGGGTTCAGCAAGAGTTGGGATAAATTAAAGGAGGAAGAGCCTTTCCTTTTGGGCATCTACAGCTGTTTCATGGCATCCCAAAACCACAAAACTCAGTGTCTGAGTGCCCTGAGGATGTGTCACTCCATGCCATTCTCCTCCCTGGGCATCCACTGGTGGTAGGACAGGGTGACAGATGCTTTGCTCAGAGCCAGGACTTCTGCTGTCCGTGGGGCTGGGATCACGCCGTGCCTGGCAGGGACACACTGTGCCATGCACCCTTTCCTTTCCCATCCCTCCAGGGCACATTTGCACCCAAGCAAACATGCCCGCTGCGTGCCAGCACCCTGCAAAGCTGCTGCCAAGCCTGGAGGATCTTGTCCAAGGAATGCCAGGTCATGGATGCATGCATGTGGCGCTGTGCCATGCTGGGGTGGCGCTGGGTTTGGGGGACACATGGGACAACATGGAGCGGCTGGAGGGGACTTGCACATGGAAACATGGGACAACCGGAGCCTGGCATCCTACCTTTGATATCCATCTCCTTCCTGCACCACTGGATGAAGTTGGAGACGTTGTCCCTAGCCTGGAAGGTGCCTGGCTGTGCTGTGAGGTTGCAGGTGACACCGGCAGTGGGCAGGTGGAGGTGCCGGGCCACATCGGGGCAGGCGCGGGCGAACTCCCCGGCCACCTGCGTGACGTGGTTGGCGTGGGAGCAAAGCACAGCCCCCGTCTCCAGCACCTCCACGAAGGTGCCCACCTCGATGTCAAGGTCGTAGAGCTCCTTCAGCCACTCAGCCAGGTCCTCCTTCATGGCATACAGATACTGCTCGCTGGACTGGTAGGGACGGATGCCCCGCGCCCCCGTGCCCGCTGTGCCCCACATTCTGCCATAAGACTGGGAGGAGACTGAGGGAAAAGGATGATGGGGACATGGGGAGCTGGCCCAGCCCTGTCCCCAGCCCACCTCCCCAGCAGCCACACTCACCTGGTGCCACTTGCTCCCTGCCACCCGGGGTGGTGACACTGTCCTGCTGGTGTCCAGAGCCCTTTTGGGGTCCGAGGGCTGTAATGCTGCTCGGGGAGAGGAAATCACCCTCCTGGGCAGTGGGTGTTTTGTTTCCTTCCCAAGGGCTGATCCCTTCTCCTTGGTGACAAGGGACTGGCAGCAAACACTCCCTGTTAACCCTTCAGCACCTGCTCCTCTGTCACAGCCCTGCTCCTCCCCAGACATCCCAGGGGTGGATTTTCCCCCAGGGCCCCTGGCTCCGGGGCAGGAAGGAGTTAGTGAGCAGCTCATCAGCACCCAAGTTGCTGCTAACCACACGAGGGGGATTTTCCCCCTTCCCAACACCCCTACACCCACCTCCACCACAGGTGAGGTTACCTGAGGGCCACAAGGTGCATCTTCAGGGCTACCTCAAGGTGAGAAGGGTTTGATTTCACACCAACTTTGGGCTTTCTCTGCTCTGTGCTCCCTTGCAAACTCCTTCCCCCATTGCTCACAGTGAGGTCTTTGGCAAAAGCCAAGCTCCTGCAGGGATGGAGTGACTCCAGGAGTTGGGGCTTTAAGGGAATAACTGCACATGAGTGGGCACCTCTGGGAATGTGGGATATTCCCTCCCTAGCCCTGCAGAGCTGCCACGGCACCCAGGTACTTCTGCAAAAAACAAATCTACCAGGGAAGTGTTCACTCCTCAGGACCAAAACAGAGCCTCTCCTGGGCTTTGTGGGGTTTCTTGCTGGGCTGGGGGACCCGTCCTCTCCCTGGAGGCAGCTGCTGATGTCACTGCAGATCACTGTCCAGTCGGGCTCATTTTGGGGGAGGGAATGCAAGAATCCCAGCTATTCTGCCTGGGGAATGTGTGGCAGGCTGGAGGAGTCTGCGCCTGGCGTGCCCAGCCAGGGAGCCCAGCAGGAGAAAAGGACCCTTGAAGAGCTGGATTTCCATCCAGGGCACCCAGTGGGGTGGATTGAATGGATTCACCTCCCCCAGGCCCCCCACACTGGTGGGGTACAGGTGACACAGCAGAGTGAGCCTGCCTCTGCCAGAAATGCTGAGCTCAGCCCCAGCCCTGGCAGCATCACAGGGCCCCAAGGCATCCCACAGGACACAGCCACAGGAAACACACGGCAGCAAGCCAGGGAAGAAAAGGAAAACCCAAAAAGGGGAGAGGATTTGAGGTAGTCCCATCCTCAGCCTCCAGTCCCACAGCAGATGGGATGCCTGGCTTTCTCCTAAGGGGACAGCAAAAGGGATAATGAATGAATTCAGCCTGGGGAAAAAACCTATTAACCCATCCCAAAGTGTGGAAAAATCCTCAGTAATTTGGGGATGAAGTAGGAAAGAGAATTTCCATGTTTTCATCACCATCAGTGAGTTTTCAGTGGGAGCCATCTCCCCTCTTTGATCCTGCAAGCACGGAAGCTGAGGCCAAACCCAGCAATCCCCACTCCAACCCCAAACACCCACAGGCATCTTAAACACAGCCCTGTCAGGAAACCGGAGATTTGCTTTAAAAATAAAACCCCAAACCCAAAGCATGACATGAAAACAAGCACAAACCCCAATGCCACATATCCAGAGGTTGGTTTTATTTGCTGTCAGGTCTCCAAGCCCTTGGGATTCCCTGCAGGCAACGTCACCTTTTTATCATTCAATTCCAATGAAAATACTGCGGGCCCCGTTTCTTTGGCAACGTGGGGAAGTCCCCTGAGATTTCAGGCAGATGAAGACCCCGTGCCTGTGCCTGCACACGAAGGGCTCACTCCATATTGAGGAGAATGGGAAGAGTTCTGACTCCCCATCCTGCCAAACCCACAGCTCAGCTGGCATCCAGCAGCACCGAGAGCCCTCGGGAAGTACCAGCCCTGGCACCCTGCTTAGGGCAAGCCCTGCTCTGCAGGGAAGGTCTAGAGCAGGCAAAGGTGAGTAGAAGAGGAATCCTTGGAGCTGCTGGCATCAGGAGGGCACCCTGAGGTGGCACAGCACCCCGGGACAACACCCTGGCGTGGCACAGCAGGGCCAAAGCAGTGCTGGGGTCTGAGCCCTGGGAGAACCACTGAATAAAATGGTTTCAATGAATCATTTAATAAAGCTGAGCCCTGCCTTGCTCGGCACCAATGCCACGGAATTCCAGCCCTGGGAAGCTGAGGTCCATCCCCCAGCCCTGGGACACGGTGGCCCTTTGCAGACACAACCGTGACTGTGCCCAGGAGCCAGCGGCGTTTCCAGGTGGGGAGTCTGCCTTGGGAAAGGAATGAGGAATGTGCAGCCACACTGTCCCTGTGAGCCTGCATGCACAGACATGTCCTCTGTCCTGCTCACCCTCTCCTCTTCCCCTCCTTCCCCAGTTATTCATCACCCCCTTTCATCCAGGTGGGGCCCAGGGACTCCCAAATACGCTGATCCTGACTCTTGCAGAGACAGCAGAGCACAGCCCCTTTCTCTGCACACAAGGAGGGCTGCCAGGTGAGCACAACCCTTATCAGACACCGAGAACCCACCCAGGCACCCCAAACCCCTCCTAAAACTGAGGCTCATGCTGCCTGTGAGCTGCACTGTGACATGGCCAGCAGCTCAGCTGAGCTTCCCCTTTCTCTCCACACCGAAGAGGCTCCTACACCAAACCCCTCAGCTTTCAGCCCCAAAATCCCACTCTGGTGATGTCTCCAGCTGGTGCCTCAGCAGGGCACTGGGATGTGAGCACAGCCCAACAAAGCATCCCCAATCCTCCATACCCCGGGGTCTGAACAAACAGCAGGGGCAAAGCTCCACATGGACCCAAATTTTTGTCCAAGTGTCTCTTGTCTTTTAGTTTTAAGCAGGAAACATTCTCAGTCTGTTGTTTAAACCCATCCAAACCCCAAAGCAAGCAGCAGCGAGACACTTCTCCGCCTGATGGTGGGGAAATGACAGATACCAACAAGTATCAACAAAGATATCGAAAAGCATCAACGAACCCCAGTCCTGGCTCGGAAAAAATGTGTAACAATATCCCGTAAGTTAACAGAAATGGGTGTGTTTGCAGTCTCCATGGCTGATACCTTTTTTTTTTTTGTGGTCTTTTTTGAAAAAAAATACCGTGTCCCAAACCTCCAGCCCACTTGGCAGTGGGGGACCTGTCCCAGCTGCATCCAAGCTCTGCTGGGTCACTGCTCCGCCATCCCACGGCTCCAGCCATCCACGGGCAGCCAGCCCCCACCGAACCATCCTCAGACAGAGTCACATAAAGAGGGATCCAGGCAGCCGTGAGCGATGTGGGGTCCGGACCCCCATTCCATCCCATCAGGCCGTGCTCAGAAAAGGACCTGCTCACCGTTGGCGTCCCAGCAGCCCATCCAGGCGAGCTGCGTGGCCCACTTGCCGGTGGCCACCACTTGCAGCTTAGCCTGGTCGAATTTCCAGTACTGGTCATCCCGAAAGAAGTAGGCGGAGCCGTCGCGGTGGGGGACGGCCCCTGCCGTGCCCGGGGGCAGCCCTGCCCAGTCCCGCAGGCTGCGGGGGTAGTAGGGCTCCACGCCCAGGGGCTCCTCGCTCACCACGAAGTACTTGGGGCCCTTGAAGAGGACCAGGCGCCGGAGCTGCTGGAAGTAGAGCGCCGTGTCCGGGTGCCGAGGGAGCCCGAGGGCGCTGCATTTTTTGGGAAATCCCGCCTCCAGCTTGGAGCCCGCGTAGCGCCAGCAGCGGCCGCCTTGGGGGAATGGGGAGGGGTCAGAATGGGGTCCATGGGGTCCGTGAGAGGGTCCCCAGAGGGGTCCGTGGCAGGACCAGCTCCAGGAGATGTGGACAGACCCGGCCACGGGACCACCCATGTGATGTGTTGGTGACGTCCATCCCACTGGTGACCCAGCCGGAACCGCTGTGGGGCTGCCCCAAGGACCAGGCTGGGGGGAAACTGAGGCACGGTACCTCAGGGGCTTGAAGGCATGGAAAGGGACCACCGGGGACAGAGTAAGGCCACCACGATGCTGCTCCTGGCAAACCTCCCCCTGATCCTACACAGCGAATGGGACAGACAGAAACAGATCCAGCCCAGGCTGGGACATCCAAGACAGTGCTGCAGCGGGAACTGCGATGGGGACTGGAGGCTTGGCTGTCCCCACAGCGCCTGTCCCCACAACAGGGCAGACAAAAGCCCCTTTCTGCTCGTGAGGCACAGCCTGACGTGGCCCTGGGGAGGGACGGAGGGAGCGCCGAGGGCTGGGGAGGCAGAGGGGCTTTGGCTCTCACCCAGCTGCAGCAACAAAGCCCCTTTTCTGAACAACCAGCAACTGATTCCCATTAAAAGCTAGTGCTGACCCTCGCAGTCAGGCTGCCTGGTTTGACCTTCCTCTCCCCATCTGGCTGCTGGGCAGCTCATGGATGGAATCCCTGCTCCTTGGACAGTTTATGGATGTTTATGGATGGCACCCCAGCTCCTTGGACAGTTTATGGATGGTATCCGTGCTCCTGGAGCAGTTCAGGGATGGCATCCCAGCTCCCAGGGCATTACAGCCTCTGGGCATGGCACAGGGGTCCATGTGCACCATGAAACCCCCACACACTCCCCTACACCTCGTGTTTTGGGGAGCATTTTCTCCCCAAGACCCACCACGGCACCTGGGTCTGCTGTGACACACCAGTGGGTGCTGCTCTCCTGACGGGGAAACTGAGGCACAAGGGGGTGATGTGGCTGCCAGGGCCACGTGGTTCACCCATGACAGGGCACCGAGCAGAGCAGGACACAGCAGTGCCCCAGCTCTGCACTGGGAAGGGACCGGCGGGAGGGGACACAAACAGGAGAAGCTGCTCCAGCCTGTCCCCGACGAACAGCCCCACAGGCGGGAGCAGTGGCAGCCCCGAGGGGCGTCCCCTGCCCGGCCTCACCCACCTTTGAAGAAGTAGAACTTCCCGCTGAGCTGGGACCAGGCGCAGGCGTCGATGCCGGCGGGGAGGCCGGGCCAGCGCGGCTGCAGCGGCCGCGGGTCACTGGCGTTGCCGCTCGCCGACACCACCCAGTAGTGGCTGCCCTTGAAGATGTAGAGGTTGTGATCCCCGTCTGTGAGGCAGAGGGAGGGTGCCCCAGGTGAGAAATTTCGTCCAACCACTGCTGCCCAGCTCCTCCCTCCTGCCCGTGCAGCCCCACAGTGCTTTGGGGATGCTCAGGGTTTGGATGCTTCCTCCTGCCTTTCCAGCCACCCCCTCAGCTTCCAGAATTGATTGCCTCCACTCCAGCTCTGAGAGGATAAATGCTGACCACGGCTCAAGGCTTGTCTTGCTCAGCTGAGCTCCTGCAGTGATTAATCCTTGCCACGGCCCGAGTTTTAGGATGTTTTTCCTGCCCCTGACACATCGTTGCGCCCTCAAGGTGCACTGCTCCACTGTGCATCAGCTCCACCAGTGCCAGGAGCTGCGGGCCAGTCAAACCCACCTTTCCCACTACTGGGAGCTGCAGCAGCACTGGGACAAGGGGTAGGGGTGCAGATTTTGGGAGAGGGTCTCACTGGCCAACACCCACCAGCGGTTATGGCGTCAAAGAAGGAGTGGCAGTAATAGGTGCTGAGGCTCCTCTGCTGTCGGTCCCTGCCATAAAGGTCTGTGTTCCAGTCCTGGAAGTGAGTGAAGACCTTTCCTGGGAGCTGGATGGCCGAGCCTTTGGAGGGCTTCCCTGAGATGGAGCAAGGGGTGATGAGTCCACAGAAGGGGCAGAGTAACAACTTTTCCCAAAAGACAAGGCTGGGGAACCATCCCAAAACTCGAAATACTGCTTGTCCCCCTGCCTGGTTCCTATCCCCTTCTGTACGATGGTGGCAAAAATCCCATGGTATCCCAAAAAACAAGCACCAGCAGGCAAGTGGGCAGCAAATCCAACCTTCCCTGCCCTGGAGGCCCTGGTACTCGTCCCACCTCTCCTGCATTCTCCTCCCCAGCCACACAAGGATGGGACTCACGTGATTGTAGTCGTCTCCCCTTTCAGAGACCTGCTCCCACCCCAGGGAACAGCCCTGGAGGAACCCAGGGACGCTCAGGGAAGCCAGGCTCACCGTACAAGTTCTGGACAGCCAAGATGTCATCCCAGCTGAGGACAAAATCCTTGCTGAGCTTCTTGTAGTAGGGAGACATCAGGGCGCTCTTGACGGGCGAGTGCTCCAGCCCCAGCGTGTGCCCGACCTCGTGGGCCACCACGATGAAGAGGTTGCGCCCTTTGCCGCTGCGCAGGGACCAGCGCTCGGCGCTGTCAAAGTGGGCTTCTCCTCGCCGGGGGAAGAAGGCGTGAGCCAGGGCACCTCCTGGGGACACGAGAGCTGTCAGGGGCCTTGGAGCAGCGGGCACAAGCAGCTCTGGTTTGCCTGAATGTGTGCCAGTTTTAGTTCTTTTTGGAGGAGCCCGCGTTTGGAGGGTGTTTTCAAACGGGGAGGGCTCCTTGAAGGCCTGTAAGGAATATCTCAGCCGCCTTGCTGGCAGACCTCAATTGCAGAGCTGGGAGGGGGGACCCCAAATCAGCAAACTGGTGCAAACCGGGCTAGAAGGACAGCAGAGCCTCCATCACCCCCCAGCCCATCCCGAGCCCAGCCCTCCTCCCTGCCGGGGAAGAGCCCACGTTGTAAAAGAGGAGCTTACGAGGGGGAAGCGACCAGCACCTGGCCCATCGAAGGCGTTGTTGAGTCCATCGTTGTGGTCCCCGTGGAAGAAGGTCAGGCGGATGTCGGCCGGGCCGTCCCGCGCCTCCCAGAACACCAGGGAGGACACGTTGCTCCAGAGCTCGAAGGCGGCTCTCACGGCCAGGCGCACCTCGTGCTGGGGCAGGTAGGACGGCCAGTTCACCACGCGGTACGTCAGGTGCCGCTTGTACCACCGCCCACCTGCAACGGGGCAAGCTCAGCGTGCCAGCGGCCACTTGGACTCGTCCTTCCACCCAGGGGCTGCCTGAGTGGAGGGAAACTGCCTGGAAATGTGGTGGTTTTCCCAAGCCAAAGCTGGAGGTTGAAGCAGGTGGAGCATCACGATTGAATCCTTCTGAAGGTGCCACCACCAGAGCCCAAGGCTGGAGTTGCAACCAAACCCTAAAATCTCTCTGAGGAAAGGAGAAGCTGGGACACCCAGTTTGAACTCCACCCTTGGCTCGCTATCCTCTCCAGAGCCAAATCCAGCATGGATCTATGCTGGAAGATCTCCTGCCTGATGCCAGCTTCGAGTCCAGAAGATGCAGTCCAAGGGCTGGACTTCAGGAAGGGGAATCAAAGCCACCTCTGAAAAGGTGGGACAAAGGCAAAGGAGTGGGAAGGGCTCTCGGCAGCACCTTGGGGCCACCACTCCTTAGTGCCCAAGGCTTCCTTAAAGGCCTTCAGGAGAGTCAGACTCCTGGTGCCACCAGGACAGATGGTGACAAGGATGAAGGGGACAACCTGTGTGAACCCCCTGATCTCCCAACCCTCCTACAAAAGATGAGAGTTCACACAGTCGCTGAGCAGCATTGCAGGCCCCTCCTCCTCCTACTCCAGCACCCCTCAGCAGCTGTGGGACCCCAGAGCCCTGGGATTACATTTATCTGGGGGCATCTGGGAGCAGGAGAAAGCCGTGGGGCCCTAGGGGGATGTGGGTGCCAGAGCCGGTGCTGAGGCGTGGGAGTGGTGACAGACCTTCAGCATCAGCCTCTGCTCCAGATGTGCAGGAAAACAGGGGGAACAGAGCGGGCAGCACGCTGGGGCTCGCTGCTCTGGCTCTGAGCCCAGCCTCCCAGCAAACCTGGCAGACATCCCACCCCAGCTCTGCCTCCTTCTCCCCCATCTCTGAGCAGCCCGCGGCTGGGGAGGCTCTGGGCTAACTGGTCGCACTCCTGGGGACAGAATCAGTTCCCACTGCTTGTCCTCCAGCTCCAAAGGGACACAGATGAGCTTCACTCTGCACAGCAGAAGCTAAAACCTGACCGGATGTCTGCAGCCCTAAAACAGAGCCCTGGCATCCCATCCTCCCCTCCACAGGAGCAGAGCATCTACCACCAGAGGAGGATGGGCAAGGCTGGGTTAGCCAAGTGTGGCTGGCTCTTGGGGAGAGGAGGGCTTGGCTTTTGCCCCTGTGCTGGGCTCTGAGTGTGCCCCAAGCCAGCGGGATGAGGGACACAGAGGCTGCCCAGGGAAAATCCCGCTGGGAGGAGGGTGGACAACAAAGCACTTTGCTGGCTCAGCTGCCAGGGTTTCCTGCTCCAAGCAGGATAAACAGCCTTCCTGGAGCACAAAGCCTCCAGCCTTCCTGGCCAGTGCCACCAGCCCTGCAGGCACCCCGTGTCCTGTCCAGCCTGTGGGTACCGATGTGGTGCTGCTCCCATCCCCGCTGCCTGTGGCATCAGACCACCAGAGAAACAACCAGTGCCACACTGAGCCCTTTCCTGCCCTTTCCTTGAGCCACTGGGCATCTCTTGCCACCCATCGATGGACTGTGATCCCCCAAAAATGAGCCCCATGAGCTGCAGGGCAGTGGTTGTTCTGTTTGCCCATCTCCTGCTGCATGTCCTGTCCTTCCTTCCTTCCTGCTCTACCTCACTGCCCACCTGTCCTGGGCACAGGATGGCTCCTGCAAGGGACACACTGCATGTTGGGGCTTTGGAGGGAAACCCAGAGGCTGGAGGAGGACGACAGGGCTCTCCTGGGGCCGTCCATCGCCAGCCCTGCCAGATGCACAGACAGCCTGACACGGCACAGAGCCTTTTCTTAATCTCGCCTTCGTTTTTCCCATGTCCTAAGCACAGCTGGCCCCGGCCCTCCTGCTCTCTAGGAATCCAGTTACTCATCTGCAAGCCCAAAGGGACCTCACAAGGGACAAGAGGCCCAGTCCTGGACACGCAGGAGCACAGAAGGATGCTTGGAGCAGTTAAACCCCTTAACATGGGTGAAATGGTTCTCAGGTCAGGCAGCCAAGTGCTGGCAGGTTTTGTGGTTGCTGCTGTGTCCCTAATATGTGTTAGAAGTCCCAAAGCTCAGCAAAACCTGGAGATAACTTCACTGTGTGCCAGCCCCTGCCCTCCAGATCATGCCAGCACAGCTGTGTGTGGGGCCGTGGTGACCTGAGTGCTCCCTGAGAGATGTCCTGGCTCCCACAGCAGCAGTAAAACCACCCCACAGAGCCGAATTCCCCCACGAGTGGGAGTCACGTCTCTAATCACTGCTGACATCAAGCCACACAGAACAACTAAAAATAAAGAGGATTAAAAATAACCTGCAAACACATCCTGGCCTGGATGCTGTGCCAGTGGGGCTGCACCTCCCACCCACAGCAGCTTCCCAACGAGTCCAGGACGGGAGACCCGAGCATCCCAGACCCCAAACCCCACCGGGAGCCTCGGTGCCCGTGCTCACCGTGCTGTGCCGTGCGCCTGCGGCGCCGGGCGGGCGATGCCCGGCGTGCCCCGGCAGCGCGGCTCTCCCCGTCGTCGGTGCCGCACCTCGGCAGAGCCATCTGATGGAGGGTGGGGGCATCCAGCACCCCGCTGAGCGGGAGGTGGGTCACCCGCTGGAAATCCCTGGAAAAGGAAGGGAGATATCAGCACCCGCATCCAGACCCCACCGTGGAGGGGTTTGGTTATGTTTGTGCCGGGGGTTTGATCTGATTTTCACCCCCCAGCATCAGAACTTCGGCCAGTTGGGAAAGGAAGGACTTGGCTCTGCAACCACAGCTGACCTGTAATTCACGTCCCAGCAGGGCAAAAGAAAACAGGGGAGCCTAAAATGCCTTTTCCAGTTTTTAATTTTGCATATGGCTTTGCACGAGGTCAGCCCTGGGATGCTCCCAGAGCCGAGGTGATGTCCTTAGGAAAAGTCCAGGCAGGCGCTGGCACTTTGCCCCCCCTGACATCTCCCAGCTGTCCCCAAGCTCGGCCTCCCCGCAGATTTCATTGCAAGGCGAGCACCGGGCCATAAAAGGCAAATAAAACAGCGAGAGCCGGGTGCCAGCAGCCGGCATCCAGCTGCGGGAGCCGGGCACGGACCCGCCTTTCCAAAAAGGACTGGCTGTGCTTTAGCGTCAGACCGTGAGAGAGAGAGAGCCTGCAGCTGCAGAAAGCCCCCTCTGGCTGCAGAAAGCCCCTCTGAGTGCTGGCAGCACCGGCTGAGTTTTGCCTGCAGTGTTGAATTAAAGGCTCCCACCTCAGCGCCTCGGTGAACTCGGCGGGGCTGTGCGTGCCGGCCCCCGGCTCGCTGAAGTAGCCGTATTTCTCCAGGAAGAGCTGCAAGAAAAAAAACGGGAAAGGTGCAGCTCAGAGCACGTGTTGGATTGAGAAAGGGAGAAAAAGGAGATGAGATGGTGAACAATGCCCCCTTAGTTTACTCCTGAGAGCTCTGCACCTCAAACAGCTGGCCCTCCTGTGCCCGGACAGGTTCCTGTGTGTCTCCTTCCCATCATTTTTGATGGTTCTTGGGGGTTTTGGCCACGACACAGTGGAGGGGTAGGAGGAAACGCTGCTGCCGAGAGATCAAAACCCTCTGCTGCCGTGTCATCCGCAGCCAGAGGCGACCAAACCCACAGCTGTAATCGCCCCGGCTCAACACAGTGATTCCAACAAAGGCCGGAGCGCTGTGGCCGTCAGTAGGGCGGGGTGAGATGGGGTCAGGCTGCAGCCTCGCCCCATTCCCACGCAGGATGTGCCGCTGCAAAGTGGGGACGCTCCGCGGGCAATTTGCTTTGCCAAACCATTCTTCTTCTTATCGGCCACTGACACGGACGGGGACTGTCTCTCTGAACTTGCTCCAGCACTTAAATTGTATGTTAAAGAAAATAAACGGCTCCGGCTGCTCCGCAGCTTTTGGAGGAGTTAATAGCCGGGGTCACAGGAACGCTCCACGCCCGCCTGCCCCGCCGCCAGGGATGTCTGCGGGAGACAAACAAGCTGCCCAGCATCCTGTTAATGCAGCAGAGCCGCCGCTACAGCAATGAATAATAATCAGAATAAAAAGTGAAAGTGGCGGCTTCCTTTCCCCTCATCCCAAAGGAGTGAGATGCGCTGAGCACCGGGAATGCCACGGGCTGACCCAGATAGCACGGCCGGTGCCCTCTGGGAAATCGGGTGTTTTTAAAACTGTTTCCCTTCCTGCTCGTCTCGGGGACGGGAAAAGGACAGGGTTGGAGTGTTGACCTCCACTCAGTGGTGCTCCTGACTGTGGGTGACCCAGTTCTCCTTTATGTCCCTGCAGAGGAGGCAGCAGCCCTTCCTGGGCCTTGTCACCTGGCAAGGAGCAGGAATGGTTTATGGATGTGGCAGTCCCCAGGTGCGCCAGGGCCTCTCCCTCTCTTCCTCCTGCCCAAACCTTCTGCTTACCATGAACAGTCACCTTCCCGTCATCCCCAAACACGTCAGCGCGGTGCTGCCACCGCCCCGTGGGCAGGGCAGGCACATCCACGTGTGCTCTGCAGACCTCATCTCCTCCAGTTTCATCTCCTTTACGGTCCTTCTACCCGGAGCATCCCCCTCCGGCTGAGGACCGGCACAGATTCCTGCCTGGACACGCTCTTCACCCAGCCCCACACAAAGAATTTGGCTGTTTTTCCCACCAAATCTGCCTGTCTCAGCTGGAGGCACCAGCAGCTCATTCCAGCAGTGCCAGGCTGCAGCAGCAAGAGCCCGAGCGTGGCTAGGGTCACCCAGACACCCAGACACTGGTGAGCGAGTCAGGATAAATCAGGCAAGTGAGAGCATTGGCTTGTTTGTTAGGAGAAGCCTCAGGGATGCCCAGGGATGGACCACACAGCCTGGACTTGCCATCCCCCAGCCACACCGGGATAACCCCACCTTTAGGTGCGTACCAGGAGGCAAAATCCAGCAGCGACTCGGGATGTGCACGCAGGGATGGAGGAGCATCCTGGGGATGGGGTGGCTTGGAGCGCTCTGAGAGCAGTTTTGAGAGGAGAAGGAACCTGGCCCTCTTTCTCTGCAGTTGTATTTTTATAAAGTTCTCCTCCCGAAGCACAAACTCACCAGTTACATGTACGGGTGCGGGGTGAAGGTCCCAGTGGTGACATCACCGCAGATAAATCTGAGCTGAGAACACCCGGATGGGAAGTCCCAGGTCTCACACCACGGTCTGAACCTTTCCTAACACAATTTTGCATTCACTCAGCACGACCTGAAGCTGTTTCCTCGCCTGTAACCCAACACAATCCCGTCCTGTAGGCATGAAAATGGTTTTTCCTCACCATGATCTCATGAAGGCTTAAAACCCCATCTGGACACGTCAGGGTGCACAGTGAAAAAAGGAACCCCTGTTCCAGCTGCTGCTCTTGAGCAGCACCAGAAGGCACAGAGGCCACCAGCTTTATCATTCCTGCCCAGAGCTCCTGGAGCTTTGCAAGTCCAAGCAAAGCAGCATTTTGCCTGTGGTTTCTGGCCTGTGCCACACTGAGGTTCTCACACACAGGCACCGACTCTCCGGCTGCAAAACCATCAGGAGAAATTGTATTGAATTTTCCAGACACATCTACTGTCAGCTAAGGGTGATGGTGGTCCTGGAAGCACAGAGCTGCAGGAGAGGGATGTGCTGATCCCCCACTCTGTCAGGTATTTATCAGAGTGCAGAGCACACAAATCCAGGGAGTTTTCGGGGTCCAGGGGAACCCAAGAGCCCCATGGCACAGTGTCCTATGCCCAAGCAAGTGCTCAAGGTTCCCCCAGCACTGCACAACCCCCCAGAGCCCAGTCAGGCTCTGGCACCAGCTCATTAAACCTCTCCAGAGGCTGCAATGCAAAGGCCGGCCGTGCTGGGAAAACCCCCTCCCTCCTGCCCCAGATGGGGAAATGCTCTTTTCCATACAATGGGAAAAGAAAAACAGCAGGAAACCGAGAGAAACATTAATATGAAATATGCCCAGCTCCCCCTGTGCATGAGGGAGGGAGAGGAGGATGGATCTGGCTGCCTGGGAGCAGTGCAGGGGCAGAGAAGCCCTCAGGGCTGCAGCAGGGGCGGCGGGAGGACAGCCTGGGGGAGACAGACGGGCCCTTCCCATCTCAGGGCTCTGATGTGGAGCCTGTTACAACCCTGGAAATCATCTCTGCCTTGGCTAAAGCCAAGGAAACACCTTGCCCTCGACCACAGGCATCCCGGGTGGAAGACAGCCAGCAGCAAACACAATTAGCCCTCCCTGCCTGGAAACGGGGATAACGAGAGTGCCGAGACAGCCGGCTCCGGTCCTGCCGGCTCTCCCCTCCAGACACTCCGGTTCTGGCTCCTTTCCACCCTCTAAGTACCGGAGAAACCTCAGTGGGCTCCTGCTGGCCGTGGTCCCTCTGCTCTGCCGGGTACAAACCCCATCTGTCCCCTCCATCCCCCGGCAGCACAGGGAAGCGATCCCGTCCTGCCGAGGGGTGGGCAGTGCTTTGTGTCATGGTTACACAGGATGCCACCACAAGCTTCAAAGTCTTTTGTTTTAAATCGTGAGACAGCCCAGGTGGATCCTCGGCCCTGGTTCCAGCAGCCCCAGGCTCATCCCACATCATCTCACCACCAAGACTGACACTCCTGCTTTTCATCCTCTGTTTCCCCCTGCACACACACACACAAGAAGAGCTGGCCCCAGGCCGTGTTTTGGCGTGGTCACAGAAGGAGCAGCAGCTCCTCCTGCCCACCGGGTCGCAGCTGCCCTCGAGCCGCCTCCAGAAGATATCACAGCAATTAAAAACACTCATTTGCTTCCGCTCATCCCTGCAAAGCCTCAGGCAGAGGCCTCGCGCCGCTTTTGTTTAAGTGTGTGTATAAGTATGTCTATAAATATTATATCTATAGACGCAGGGAGACACACGAGAAGGGGCATTAGCGAGCACAGAGCCTGGTTGTCCTCCTGCTGAAAAGGCAGCCAAACCTCCCCTGACTCTCTGCACGGGTCAGGGAGGGTGGTTAAAAACCCCAAGCCCCTGGGATGTTCCCCTGCTGTGCCTGACCCAGGCCTGAAGGGATCTCCTCTCCCACCTACCACTCCTAAAAATCTACTTTAGCAGCAAGTAATCTACTTGCCGCTGAAGATGTGGAGTTGGGCTCTTCTGAACTTTTATTTCCACACTCGATCTTCTGAAGCTGAGAGGCGGCAAGCTGGGCCTAACTAAAACCCCTGCTGGTTCCACCAACCATTTGGATGTGGCTTGGAGCAACCTGGTCTAGTGGAAGGTGTCCCTGCCCATGGCGGGGGGTGGAATGAGATGAGCTTTAAGGTCCCTTCCAACCCAAACCGTTCCATGATTCTGTGATAACTCATGGGGAACCAGCTGGCAGCTTTGTCCCGGCACCCCAAAAACCCCACACCCCGATGGGCTGCAGCACCAAAACTCCTGAAAGCGACCCAAAGCACTTGGGGAAAACAGGGAAAAACACTGGGCTTGGCCAAACCTTCCCCTGCGAATACCAGAGCGGCTGACAAACCAGTTCAGTCACGCAGACTGGTTGTGTTCTCGTGTCTAAGGAGAGAAAGGAAACAAATCCTGCCCTCCACCGGGGTGGGAGCCGGGGGAAGCGACGTCCCCGCTGCCGGCGGCCGCGGCCCCTTGCCCGGCGGGCGATATTTACCCTAACAAGCGCGGATTGTTTTTTGGGGAGAAGCAGGAAGAAAGGCGGGCTGTTCGTGCTGCGGTGACTCACGGGGCTGTAAATCACACCGGGGCATCGCCGGCTGACTCGGAGCCGCTCGCCACATCCGCGCCGGCGGCAGCGGCTCCGAGACGCGGTCTCACGGGTGTCGCAGAGCCCGGCGATGCCTCGCAGGGGTAATTCCTGCTGCTCTCCCCCTCTCCTTCCATCGCCGTGCTGAACAGCAGGAAGTTTTCACGGGAAGGAGAGTTTCTTTGCCTTATTTCAGAAGGAAAATGTGTGGCGCGCTCTGTGTCCCAGCTGACCTCCGAGCCTCCCCGTGTCTGCGTGGTACCCGGGACCCTCCCTCCACCCAGCTGTGCTCAGCATCCTGCATCCCAACCGGCTGCCTGCTCCCCAAAGCAGCTCAGCCGGGCGCTGGAGCATTTCCCAGCACAAGCACAGCCCAGAGCCCTCAGTGTGCGACCTCGGTTTGATAAGGGGAGAAGTTAGATTGCCCAAGACACTGCAAGATGGGAAGGAGGAGGGCAGGAAAAGGGGGAAGAGAATTGGAAAAAAAAAATCCAAAATGAGAATTATTCAGTCCCTTATCCCAGCTCTCTGTTCCCATTCCCTGCTTTTCTCAGATTTCTCCCATTTTTCTTCCCACCGCAGCAGACCTGGAGCTTCTCACACAAATCTCTGTAGGGACTTCACCATCCTTTGTCCTTGGCTCCACCAGCACCTCACCGTGCTCCTCGCTCCCAGCACGGGCTGAGATCCCACATGCCCTGTGGATATTCCACAACTCCCCCGGGATCAGGGAATCTCGGGCATTACCACACCCCCAGCTGCTGTCTGAGGCAGACACCAGCTCTGCCAAACACCGAGCTCTCTCACATCGAGCCCCCTCCTATCTGTAGATGATAAGATGATTTCACATACAAATGTTTCAAATTAAGTTTTCGTATTTTCCTTTTTGTTTTTTTTTCCAATGTTTTGGGGGTTTTTTAACTGCAATTGATACAAACGCAGTGAAAACATGGGCACCAGCCAGGAAAAGCACACAACTGGACATTTTCACAGTCTTGTGCATCTAGGTTTACACAACCTATTGTTGCTAACTGTGGTTTTTAAAAAAGAATTAAAAAAAAAAAGCTTTAGAAGCAAAGCCTGGAAGTGCTCTGAAAGCCACAAGTCACCAGAACTATTTGAAGTTATGTGAGAATTTCAGCTTCCTCCTAAAAGAAAATTAACTGCTCAGTTTATTTAGACAAGTTCCACCCCCCAGTCTCTGCATTTCCATTGTGTGTGTTGTCCCAAAGTCCCTGGCCAGCACAGCACATCCCCTTGGGGAAACTGAGGCAGGGAGACAGGAAGGTCACTTGCCCAGCACCCCTTCATCTGGTATCTGCCACAGTCCTGGGATCTGCTCTGAGTCTTCAGAGGAAAATAACTCAGAAGTCACCAGCAAGGGATGGAAAGGCAGTTTGGACCTTTTAAACAAGCTGTTCCCAATCAGTTGGTTTCCTTTTAAAGCAAATTTTGAATTATTGGTTTTCTGAGCATCTAAATCTTTGCAGATTTATTTTCTCCAGCTGGCATGAGGGGCTGGGCTGAGGTTTGTGCACAGTGGGATGAGCACACCTATTAATGACCTCTCTGAAGCAGCATCTCCCAGCAGAAGCCTGCACATCAAAACAAGCCCCTGAGCACTCCTGTGCCCTTTTCCTCCTAGAGCATGTGTTCAAAATCCCAATTATTTCACCAGGACTTGCTGGCTGAGGTTGAAAATTAAGCATCTGTGCAAAGGTACACTGGACCGAGGCCTAAACAAGAAAAAATCCCCAACACGAACCTTTGCTCAGCAGCCAAATCTCATACCTTGTGCTCCCAAAACAAACAGGAACGCACGGTGGCACAGGGTGACAATGACAGCAGGACAAACAAGAAATCCAAACAGAGGTGATGGGGACAGCCCTGGGGAGAGGCAGGCAGGGGAAGGACTGGCTTTTGTCCCCAGGAGATGGGAAGGTTTCTTCGTGCGTGAGTTCTGTTGTTGCAGCTGTGTGGCAGGGTGGGCTCGCAGGTGCACATCGCCTGTGGGGACACCTGGACACAGGCTGGGAGAGATGGGGGTGTTCATGCCGGATAAGAGAAGGCTCCAGGGACACACAGAGCCCCATCCAGTGCCTAAAGGGGCTACAGCAGAGACAGAGGGACTTTGGACAAGGAGAGACAAGGGCAAGGAGAGATAGGACAAGGGGAAATGGCTTTAAGCTGAAGCAGGGCAGACAGATTAAATATTGGGAAGGAATTGTTCCCTGTGAGGGTGGGGAGGCCCTGGCAGAGTTCACCCAGAGGAGCTGTGGCTGCCCCATCCCTGGAAGTGTTCCAGGCCAGGCTGGATGGGGCTTGGAGCAACCTGGGCTAGTGGAAGGTGTCCCTGCCCATGGCAGGAATGGGATGAGCTTTTAGGTCCATTCTAACCCAAACCAGCCTGTGCTTCTCTGCCACACCTCCACACGGCACACGTGGCCACACACCCTGGCATTCCAACACAACCCTATGGCACAGCCCCATCTCCAGCTGGCACAGCCACACGCACTGCAGGTACCCAGGGCACACGTGTGGATGCACAGGCATCAGGAGCCCATGGGCACCCACCTGTGGCGGGGAAGTACGTTGGGGACACATTCATAACTATGGCACAGGCACACCAGGGACATGGGCACAGCAGGGACATGGTGACACCCGGGGCATGGACACACTCATGGCACGGGCACACAGGGACATGCGCACACTTGGCACGGGCACACCTATGGCACGGACAGGGGGACATGGGCACACCTATGGCACGGGCAGGGAGACATGGGCACACCTATGGTATGGACTCAGTGGGGACACGCATAGCCGGGGCACGGACCCACCTACGGGCACGGGGACATGGGCACACCAGGGACACGCACAGCCGGGGCACGGGCACACCCCTGGCACGGGCACACGGGGACACGCACACACGCGGAGGACGCACACCCAGGACACGCTCCCTCCCCGCCGGTGCCGGTGCCGG
>VZRQ01007831.1:104654-130480 GCA_013397975.1 Machaerirhynchus nigripectus | reverse complement strand
CCCGCCCCGTGTCACCCAGCCCGGGGCCGCCACCGGGGGAATGACCCCGTGCGTGCCCTGTCCCCTGTCCCCCGGGAGCATCCCGCTGCCGGCGCGTCTCTCCGGGCTGCTCCTCCCGCCAGCTGGGACAGTGGCTCTGCCCGGTTTGAAGCTGTGGAAAAGAGGAGAAAGCAATTCCAGGTTTTCCTAAACCTCCGTTCATCCATGGCCCAGCACACACGGATGCAGGGTTTGGAGGCCGGGGGTCCCTGTGGGCCAGCACTTGCCACCAGCTCAGCAACACGGAAGGCTGGGCCGGCAATGCAGCCCCTCTTCAGGGCTCTGGCAAAATCCACACATTAGAGCGATGTTTTCTCAAGTTTTACATAATAACTGCACACTCGGGGTTGTGGTTTACACTCTTGATGCTTAAATTTCCCTCCCAGGCATGGGACGTGGTGACCCGTGGGCAAGGAGGGGCTGTTTGGTGCACCCGTGCCAGTGTCACAGCTCTCCTGCAGCTCTCACACAGCTGATGATCTTGCGGGTTCCAGAGACAAGTCAACAGCTCTGTTTACTCACAGCAGTATTTTGTTTGACTATTTCGTTTTAATTTGACTAAAGCAAAAGGATGTTTTGATTCTGCTTTGGTTCAAGGGGAAAAAAAATAGGATGTGACTTGTATCTGCTTTTGTTTTCATGCCAGCTTCAACCCCACACCTATTTTAAAGCTCCCAGGCTCCTTCCTCCACTTTTTAATCATGCCAAAACCTCAAGTTACAGAAGCATCTGTTGAGTGCAGCCTGAAGAGAGCTGCAGGGATCCTGTGACACTTTGCTTTACAGCTGGACAGGGATGTAGGGAAGGGAAGCAGGATTTGAAGGAGAGAAAAAGGGATCCACATAACATGGAATAATAGGGAAGTCACTGAGCTACAAGATAAAAAGTACAGGAGAAATGAAGGTTTTGTGGCTGGGGCAGTAAGAACTGACTGAGGAACTGCTTGCTGGAGAGCACGGTGGGCAGCTGGCACAGCCTGAGGGATGCTGTGAGGGCCCTGGGAGCAGGGAAAGCCGAGGGATGGCCGCTCCTCACGCAGGTCAGCCTCACGCTTCCTTTCAAAACAAGAGCAGCTCTGTCTGCAAACGCATCCGTGTTTGCATCGTATCTAGGAAGCAACTGATCCATCTGCTCTTCCACTTAAGAATATGGATGATGAGAAAGTGACTGGCTGGGCTCCAGCAGGAGCAGGAAACTCCCTCCTCTGCTCATTGTAATGTGGGGAAGCGGCTGGGAGGGCACCTGCAGCCCCCGGAGCCGCCAGCTTTCCGACCGGGCATTTCCCGGGGCTGCTGCCTCAGTCCTCAGGGGTTTTGGCATTCAGATGGAGAAGAATTCAGCCCAGCCTCGGGGATGACAAATCATAGTTCTCTGCGGACTTTTGGCTAGGAGTATAAAGATGTTTATCCAGCTGCTGTAATCAGAGTGGTATCAGGAACAGAAATACTACCTCATGGAAAGGTGAACTGATTTCCACCTTTTGCAGTGTTAGGTGAAAGCTCAGAAATGGGGGGGGAAAAAAGAGTTTCAACCCTTGTAACTTCTAGCCCAAAACTGAAACCTGACAAGTCAAGCCTGTGGCAGAGAACCAACGAAGTAAAACATTCACGAAGAACAAGATAAATAGATCCATACGAGCTCCGGTTGCCTAATCATTCCTGATTTCTTGGGTTTCTAGAGAAAATCCCTTCTCCCTTGAGTTTAAGTCGAAAGATCTCAGTGCACGCAGTGAGCTCCATTTCCAAACCTTTTCCTAAGACACCTCCCAGCTTGGAGATCCAGAGGGTTCTTAATTTAATACCATTTGCATATTGACCAGTAAACACCACGGAGTTTGTTGTTTGTGCTAAATGCCATTAGCACAGGTGTGGAGGCTGGAATGGAGGAGGCTGGATTGTCCATAGGGCACAGCAAGAGCAGCTGGGCACTGCAGAGAGAAAAGCTGAAACACCAGTGGATCCCTGTCTGAGGTGAGATCCAAGAGTTCCTAAACCAACATTATGAAACAGCTCTTGTGACGTGAGCTTTCTCAGAGCAGCTCTGAGTGTTTATCATAACTGATAAGCAAATAGCAACCCCAGTCTGGCAGTTCCTACCCAAGATGGATGTGATGCACAAGAATCTACCATTAAAAACCTCTAATGCTCTGCACTGAGAATGGGTTCAAGGTGTTCCCTTTCACCCTCTGGAGAACAGCCATTCTTCAGCTGTTTGCTGCTGCACAGCAGCAGGATGGCTCAGTGGGTGCTGTGCCAGGCAATGTCCAAAATCCTTTCCTGCTGCTGGAAAGTGGCCAGATGCAGGACTTTGGATCAGGTCAGATGGGCACAGTCACAGCTTTCCCTCCCAACTCCAGCCTACAAGAGTCAAATTCTTTACCAAGGCACGAGCAGCTTAACGTTCCTTGGGCTGTCACAAGGGTGAAGCTTTTCTGCTCAGACACTGTTTTCTGGGTACTTCATTTGTGCACAGCAAGTTCTCACAGGTCAAAGGACTTTCCTGTGTCCTTTAAAATGTATTAGAAAGTCTGTCTGGCCCAGTATCCTGTCCCAAACAGAGCCAGGAACAGACACGTTCCAGAAGGGTGTTAACGAGAAAATGCAAAGTCTGCACAGACTTGCCTTGGCTTCACCTTTTGTGTGTGGAGTTCCTGGAAGTCAGTGAGGTCAAGAAGCTGCATCCAGCTGATGAGCCCTCCCACAAACACACCAATTTGCTGGAGCAGTTTGAATCTCCCTGGTACTTCTCAGCTAACAGTCAAAACCATGCATCTCTTTCTAGGATCAGGGTGGCACCCGAGTTCCAGCAAACATGATCACTTTGGTATGAAAAGTGGAGTTTTAAGCAGTTTGGGGTGCATTCTGACAGCTGGGTTTTATTACAACAGCTTTACAAGCAACTGCTACAGCAGCATTAGCAACATCATCTACTGGGACATCGTCACACGGGCTCTGTTACCCTGGAAATGGGAATTATCAGTTCTAGATTAGGCAAAGCAGCACTGGCTGGATCCTGGCCTCAAACCCTGGAGACTTGAGAGATTGGCTTCAGTCACTGCTCCCGTATCTCTCTTTAGGACTTGTGGTATTTGAGCAACTTAAAGTTGCATTTCTTCTCAGGGTGAGGTGGGCTTGGCTGCAGAGGGCCGGCATGGAAACTATTTGTGTTGTCTCTGAAAAGGTTTAGCTACTATTTTATAGAGGAGTGGCATTTCAGCTCTGTAAGGATCACATGCCACTCCTGCACTGGCATCTCTCCTTTCTCCAGGAAGTCCTTGTTGAGCTTGGCAAGTGCTAGACCTGTTTTTAGAAATAAACCACCAGCATTCCACACAGGACTGATTTCCAAAATGAAACCCTCGCCACTAAGAAAACGCATTATTGGAGGATGGAGCAAAAACAGGGATGACGGCAGCAGAGCAGAGCAGCTCCCAGCTATGCTGAGAACAACCCAAACTGCTCCTTTCTGCTGGGATAGATTCTCCTGGTTTTCCATCTCCTGACAGGACATACCTACTGTCCAATCCCTCCTTAGTCTGGAATTTCATTATAGGAAGTCCTACCAAATTCCCACACAGCACTGGGAAGAACTAAAATTAATTCAGTCCTTAATGCACTAAAATTTTTAAAGCTTTTTACTTTCCTACTATCCTCAATTAAAGCTTGTTCTGGAAAACTTTTGTCAGCTGTGGAGAAAAACTGCAGGACAAAGGACTTGGAAGAAGCAGCTGGAGGGCAATGATACAGTTAAACCATCATCTGGGTTTGTATTTTTTACAGAACTTCCCAGGCCTCTCTGAGTTAACTCTCATTGCACCAAAGGCAAGTAAAACAACCCACCAAGTCAGTACAGCTTCTCTGTCCTGCTGGTTTTCTTAAAGACCAAACAGCTGCTGAAGGTGTCTTAAAAACCGTGCAAGAACTCAGGTTGTTTTGCCCCAGTGCAGAACAGAAGCAAAACAAGTGTTCAGCATCACTGCCAGGCTGGAAAAGCTGAGAAGGTGGTGACAGCTCCAGTTCTGTGGCTCATTTGAAGACTCGTCTACTTGGTAATCCTGGGCACTGACTGAAGAGGCAAGTGCTCTTAGCCTGGGAGAGAAAGCAGGGTTGGAAGCTGAGCTGGCACTAAAGGCAGCTACAGCTGTTGCTCCCCATACTGGAAGCTGTTTGAACCACCAAGCCCTTCTCCAGGAGAGAAAAAGCCAGAGCCCCACCAGGGAACTGGAGGGAGCAGAGGGGAGATGCCGCACCAGCCCTGGGTTTTGCTCAGCTCAGCTCAGCCATTCCCAACTCTGTGCTCCGCTCTGAGGGCTCCAGGTGCACCCTCAGGAGCTGTTTGTGCAGTGCAAGGAGCCAGCTCTGCTGGGGAACAAACCTCAGCAGGGAAAGAGGCTGCTCTCAGCTGCTGATTCCTGCTTTCCTTCCATCCCATCCAGCCGGCACCATTCCTGCATCTGCCAGCACAGCAGCGGGCAAGAGCACCCTCTAGCCTCTTCCCTCCAAACACTAACTCCAGCTTCAAAACAATCAGCATCCAACTTTTCTAGCCCAGCGAAACAGATACTGAATTCATCAACTTTCTGAAACCCTGCATGCCTTACTTTGGATTTATACTGTCACTAGTGCATATATACCTCAAATTCCACTGTTTTAAGAGGAACAAGCTGTCCACAATCTATAATAAATGCCTTTCCTAACAGGGCAGATGCTTTCCAGGAGAAACCTGAAAAAGGCCCAGCACAGTTACATTTACAGCCCCGGGTAATGCCGATTTGAACTTCATTACCATGACCATGAATACACACCAAGCTGGAGACGTAGCTCATAAACCTTAACAAAAGCCATTTCTGTTCATTTCTCAGTGAATATTGCCCACCTCTATGCCCAGTTGTAACTACAGACCCCAAGAACTTGTATTTATAGTGCTGCCCACTGGAATAATGGACAGCCAGAGGTTTTCTCTCAAAGGCCTGTGATGCAGAGGCAGCACTGACATGAGCTGACCGGGGCAGTGCCACCTTCTCAGGTTGCTCACCTCTGCAGTGACCTATCTGAGGAGGAGGAATCATTAACCTCCCTTCTTTCCTCTCCCCTGGCTTAACAGCTGAATCCCAAACGCTCACAATGCACCTCCTGAACCTCACCTGCACCTGACCTCCCAAGATGAAGCAGCTGCACACACTCATTTTTATTACCCACATTCCAAAAGCAGCAAGTACAGCAAAATGTAGAAAATCCCTTTTTTTAAAAGCCATCCCACCTTGGATTTTGAGCTGTTGTGCCCCTTGGCAGCAGCAAAACACGCTCACACTGCTGTCTGCCTGCTCCTCTCAAGGTGAAGGGCAACGAAAGCAGGTTTGAAGCACCACAGGAGGGAAACAGGAAAGGAGCAGGGGATAAGTCTGCAAGTCTGGGATGGAGGACATGGATAGCAAGGAGGCTCATCACTGACCTGCCTGCAGATTTTGTGAACACACAGAGCTCAGGTCAAAGCTGCAGTGCCATTCCAAACAAGTTGCCTATTTACTGCTTAAGCCATACCACGGGAACACTGGGAATATGTAAGGAAATGCATGCAACTCAAGTAATTGTGAAACAGTAGGATTTCACAAATAAAACAATCAGCATTTATTGTTGTATTACAAAACACTTCATATTTTGGCAATATTTTACAGTTTATCCTTTTCCTTCTTGGGGCCTGTTGAAAAGGTATGGGGGGGGAAGAAAAGAGGAGAATGTGGAAATTAGGATTAAATTTCAATGTCTTGCTTAAAAAAACATCCTCCCAAACCACCCCAGTCCCTCCCACCAAAATAAAAATCTAGTTTCACTCAATTCCACTATCGAAAGAGGCCATGGGTGAAGCTGCAGGCAATTTCACTATCAAACGCATCAAGAAGACAAACAAAACATTCACAGTGGTCTTCAGTATGGTCTGTTGCGTTGATCATTTCTGAAATCATTTCTGGAAGGGAAAGAAAAGGTTCTAAGCAAGTAACAAATGATGCAAATAACAAGTAGTCCCTTCAGTCAAACACTTCTACAGTGACGTCTGTGTTTATAGAGAGCCGCATCCAGAAACATTCACAAAACTCAACAGACTGAGAGATTCTCTCCGGAAGCTCCTATCTGTAGCTCGTATTTTCATGGCAGCTGTGCTTGTACACATAAACAACCCTTTTCCCACAGTCCCTATCAATCCCACAGCCAAGCAAGGGCAAAGGCTCCTCTTACCTTCCTCCCATTTTGCCCCCATAGCCACCTCCCCGGTCCCCGCCTCGGCCGCCGCGCCCTCGATAGCCCCGCTCTCCTCCGTAGCCGCCTCGCCCACGGAAATCTGAGCAAAAATACAGAAATACATCAGCTTTTCCACAAAGATGCAGATGATATGAACACTTTAAACATTTAAGAGGTGTGGCTGTTTTTACACACCTCCTGATGGACGTGAATCTTCTGGTCTGGGCTCCCCGCACTGGTTGCAGGAATTCCTGCGAGCGAAGTTCATGTTGCCACAGGACCTGCAACAGACAAGGATCCCCCAGACGAGCTGTGAAGATGAGAGCACACATGAAACACCCCTGCCCAATTAAAATGACACTTACGGGTTAGGGCAAACCCAATCACCATTTTTGGGTTCGCCACTTCTACCCTGGAAGCCCCCACCTCTTCCATAGCCACCTCGTGAACCTGCAGACAAAATTATAATCAGAATCAAGTTCTACAAACTGCACATGAAAAACAGATATCAAAGACTGTCACTGCCTTCAGACCCCAAGTGAAAGACTTTTCAGGTGAAAGGAGTGTTTAATGCAAATATATTCCCGCTATTTATTATAAATTCTTTTTCAGCAGTAAAGGGAAACTTGATCTGCTTGAATTGCCACTGGGTAAATATAAACCCTCTACATGCATTAACAAAATTCAGAAAGATTTAACAAGGTATAAGATCAGTCACTTATGGCCAGACTTAGCCACAGAACAAAAATTTAACAGTAAAAAAAGTCTGTCTGGATTAATCCCAGGATGCCTCTGAAACAGGCACAGGGACAACGTTCTTACTTTCTGCATCACAAAATTAGGAACTTTTATACCAGCTGAAGTTGTTGAAGAATCCTTTTTCATCAGCCTACAGAACTGCCTGATTTCAGAACTAGGATTTGTTGACAGTCACCGCCCAAAGCATGATTCCTGGAACATGGTAATGAACACCCAGTGGATTACTGACAAAACTGTATATGCAGAGAATCAGGGAGATTGATATGGCCTTAATTAAAGGAATCAGGCATCTAACTGCTGCTCCAAGTCAGCAGCAGCTGAATTATGTACCCTGCTTAAAACCAGCTGGAAAGAGAGTATCTCAAGGCTTTGCTGTAACAAGCATATGGACACTGGGAATTCCCCCCTATATGTGGGGCTGGTACAGCTCAACATCACTGTTACACTGTCTCTTTAAAAGCAAGGCTGAGACAAGGTCTGGAGACTTTCCAGTTCTAAAGGAAAGCATAAATTCAGTTCTGTGCAGAAGAGATTACAGATTTCAGTTTACTTAACTGGGTTCAATCCTTATTACTCCCTTTCCTGGCAGAATCCCAAAGGCTCATATATTTGATGAATCACTACTTCAAAGTCAACTTCTCTTTAATAAATCAATCAAAGTGAAAAAGCATTTAACTATGCAAAACCAAGGATTCTACAGAATTTAGTCCTACCTCGACGCCCACCACCTCCACCTCCTCTCATGAATTCAGGTCTTCTGGTTGCAAAAGAAACTTTGATAACATTGCCATTGAATTCTTTTCCTGTGGGAGGAGAGAAGAGATCAATACAGCTCCCAACAACACAGCAGCAAGCCCAGCAGAGCAGAAGTGATTTGCACACACAGACTGAACACAGAACTCTTGGGACACAGGGATGCTGCAGTAAATCTCTTGGTTTTGAAAGCACTGGTCCAAAGGTGAGATGAAAACACTGAGGGTACTTGCTAAACTCTCCACAAACCCACAGGTATTTAAGCTTAAATGAGATCTGTAAATTGCAATTTAAAGATGCAAGAATGTTTAAAAGATTTTTGGCCATGCTCATGGGGAAGCAGTTTGGATGTTTGAACTGTCTGTAATTCCACCAAGGCAACAAGGCTTTTGTACCACTCAATAGCCAGCCTAAAACTTAACTCCCAAGTGTATTTAAATAAAGTTTATGGTTTTCAAACAGTGGGTTCTTCATAGATACTATGTTTATCACAGACCAACAGCACTGCACATGTGCCTAATATAGTCATATTTGCCTTACCCTCTTAAACAAAAGTCAATTTGCATTTTATTAGCAAATGCAAACATCAGGCATGCCATGCCAATTTTTTTTAAGCAGTATCATTTCACACCAGATGCAGAGTATGTCCTTTTGTTTCTACCCAATCTCACTAAAATTCTGTGAACACACAAGGTGACAGGAGCAGGCACTTTTCCCTCACCCCCACAGGTTCACTCCCCCAAGAGTGCTACTGTATTTCCTGCAGTCTGAGGAGTTTTACATCAATACATTTCTGAGATAAACCCATAATTTTAAAACCTTGTTCTTCACTGTGTATATACAGAGCACTCAGCACAAGATTGCCATAAGCATTCCAAACTCTAAAAATGCTCCCACAACACTAAAAATATCAATCCAACACTGTAGGGAATCCCTCCAGCTGCTAACACAGATTACAGCTCTGTTGGTCTAAACAAGTGACACAAACACCACCTCTCATACCTTGTGCAGGGGTGACTGAGGTACAGCAGCAAACCCTCAGTTTCACTGCACATTTTTGGTCTAAATCACTATCTGCTGTTTAATGAAATGAGAGGAATTCAACACACACAAAAAACCATGGAATACAGGTCTCTGTTTAAGAAAAAAAAACCCTATAACCCTAACCCAGAACCCCCAAAACAAACCAAAAAAACCCCAAGCCAAAAGCTACATAAACAGCAGCACTGGGCCGCCAACAAGGTAATTGATTTGCTTTTTCCACTGCCTGTTAGATTCATAAACAGCCAAAAGAACAGGTAAGTCTCACCCACCATCAAACCAGTCAATTGCTGCTTTAGCAGAAGGAGGGTCATCAAAAGATACCGTGGCTTCTCCCTTTGGTTTGCCGGTATCCTTGTCTGTGTACAGATTTATCATGGGTTTGCCAGTCTTTTTGTTGGTCTGAAAAGAAAGGCTGTAGTTGTACACTTGGCAGAGCAGGAACACTGGTGAAATCAGAGCACAAACTGTAACACTAAGTATCTTTAGTGAGAATATTCCCTTGGAGCTGGCCTGCAGAAACAGAGGGATTTGACTGAAGGATACTGACTGGCTGTTCTCCATGAGGTAATGATGGGCCCAGTTTTAACAAAAAAATGAGGTCAAGTGTACAAAATCCTAATTTAGAATTGCAGAAACAGAAGCAGCAACCACAGAACAGAGGCACATGTGCTGCAGCACGAGGGTGGCACAATGGATAGAGTGTCAGGGCTATAAAGACTAAAGAAGAGACACAAAGCAATCTAAATGTCACTAGGAGAAAGGTGCTAGTGCTGCCAGCTTACAAATGAGCTGTCAGCTGCGAACCCAGATAAAATATTATCTACAACTGCTGGGGAGTCAGAGAGAACTCTGCCTTGAATGATACCAGTTCATTTCCAGTACACCAGCTGCACCAGGTCTCTTCATCTGGCCCATGATTTCTCATTTCACATACCTTTATGATACCAATCTGTTTGAAATAGTCTGCCACTTGATCTGTTGAAACGTCCTCTCCGAGTCCTTGCACGAAGATGGTGTTGTTATCAGAGTTGTCAGACTCTGAATCTGTGGAAAATTAAGCTACATTTACCATGTGTTTTTGTGGGAGCAACAGCAGCAATATTTTTGAACTCAGGTCTGTGCTGCCCAGTAGCAAACCCTTAAATCCCAGAGACATTTTGTGTGAAATAGAAGAGGAGCAGGGAGCTTAATTTTGAGGTTAACACCATCAACTGAATACACTGGACAGCTGACCAGCTGCCTGCCTCACACCCAACTTCCATGCAGCTGGGCATCCCAACCTACCAGGGCAGTGTGTGTTTTAAATAACACAAGCTTAGCAGAAGTGTGATGGCAGTGAAAGCAGCTGCTTGGCTCAAGCACATTGAGAGTTCATCAGGAAATTCTTACTTGCTGCACTAACATCCAAAAATTCACATGCACTTTAATTAAATACATTTCTTTCAAGGAAGAAATGCTGTAGCTAGATTTCTTTTGAGCCATGGGAATTGCAGCCACATCCATCTTTCTAGACAAACATTTTAAAAGCAGTGACCTAAGAGCTACAATCCACTCCCACTCACTGCTTGTTTCCTTACCAGCATCTGATCTCGGTCCATAATCCCTTTGACCTATGAGAGGGGTTTGACAAAAAAAAAAAAAAAGAAAGAAAAGAGACTATTTTTAGCACAACACATTCAAGGGACTTTTTTAGCAACAAGAAAATACATAAAGAATGTATGTAATGCATCTAAGATCTAAGACATTAACCAGAGATTTAGAGAATATTTAGATTTAAACGTTCAACAGAAGGTGTCTGTAGGACGTTAACGTGTTCTTTAACTTGCAGCATGTGGCAGTTGCCACACTGATGCTGTGCTGGTGTTTGCTTGCAAATGCTGGTTGTCACATCACCAAGCAGTTCCCCACTTTATTTTTTCTACCTCTAGTACCTTTCTAAGAAGCATTTGTAACAAAAATTAAAAAAAGAAAAGAAAAAAAATAATCCGGTGAACGTCACTGTCTCCACAAATTCTTTCATGCAATTTGACAAAGCAGAAATCCAGTTTATTGCTACAAGTTTGGCTATTACAACTCGTGAACACACCAGCCTCACCAAAACTCTATAATGCTTCTACTAGATAGTAACAAGATATTGGTGGCTTTTAGATTTATAAAGAATTTCCACTGAAACATTTTTGGATACTCGGCACTTACCACCGTAATTTTTGAAGCCACCACGGTCACCACCACTGCAGAGGAAAAATTGAAGAAATGATTTCTTCCTTAAGTCTCTACGTGCTGAGCCCAAGGCTCAATCTACAGTTAACTGATGACAAGTTGAGAATTACTGTCTGGCAGCTAAGGCACCATCTCTACGTTCTCCTCACTACCCATTCATGTTCAAAGATTAAATTACAAAGAAAAAAATCTCTCAGGGTGCTGCATTGGAGAAGAGAAGCCCGAAGGAATATTTTAAACTAACCCATACACATGTGGTTGGTTCAATACTTTCTCCCATCCCATCAGCCAAAATTACAGCTATTCAGAACTGGGGTTTAAACAAAAACGTTATTTTCATGAAGATTAATGTGGGCTTTAATTGTAGATGTAATTGCTACTTTGGAATAATTAGTACTTTAGTACTTTCCTCGAAGTCATAAGAGCTAAAATTAATCTCCCATTGTTATGCATTTATAATACAGGGGATGAATTAGCAGAATGAGCCATTCTCTGAGCAAGGGTCTGTGGGGACCTACTGTACTACAGCACTTGGCATTACAGAGAAGGTGTGTGTATGTGAGCTTCAAAAGCAGAGGCCGTGAAGTTTTATTTCATTCATTCTGAAACCTGTGGCACAAAATGTAGACCAAGTTAAGAGAATACACACATCAATTTTCAAAGGTTAGAAGGGGATTTAAAACAGGTTGTTATGCCTCCAATTATGTGCATGAAAATAAACCCTTACTCTTTTTTTCACTGGAAAGGTTTGTACTGGAAGGACTTTTCACAACAGCATTTTTAATTGCATCCATGTTATGAACACAAGATAATCAATATTCAGAGCCTTCAGGAAAAATACAACCACTGGTTTTTTTTTAGAAAGTCAATAATCAAATGTCAGAAGGACTATCTCATACTGCCACATCCAACTGCCTGCTTGTCCTCCTTGTCGTGGGGGACACAGCTGCCACCTCAAAATCAGGCAGGATCACCTAATCCCAAGAGATTTCTCAGTATGATAAAGGCAGTGCGAGCTCAAACCCTGATGCAGAGAAGTATCTCCAGTCTCTGGAGCTATTGTGCCTCTTCACCAAAGCACTTTATGACTAGAAATCACTCCAGGTGTTAATTCCATCTGTCTGCTCACACATCAGAGTCCAAACAGGGCATACAAGCACCCAGCAAAAGGCAATGAAAATTAGAGGGTAATTTCTTTGGCACTCTGTCCATCTGTTACAACAAATGGAAAGTCATGAATGGAAGCTGCTGATACTTAAAATTTGAGAGAAAATCTGCCCAAAGTGAGGACCAAATAAGGTTCCAACAGGTTATTATCAAACCTAGATTAAGAGACACTTTTTGGAGGGTGACTGACATCCTGGGACAGTTTGTCACAACAGATATCACTTTTACTGGGACTTTTCTTAAAATAAATTTTGGCTGCAGTCTTTATTGCTGTTCCACAGAAAAAAATCTGAATGCTAAACTGCAGTGTCATTTATTCATTAATTCACTCTGCTCATGAAAAATTTTATATGCAACATCAGTGGAGGTCTTTATTCAAGGCTGTCTGTTTTCAAGGACTGATGATTAAAAACACAATGGTGATGATAAAATTTACTGTAAATACCTTTCTGCCACCTCCAATTCACTTCAGCTAAAAAAAACCCTTCATTATGACACAACAATTTTTAGTAGGATGCCTGTTTTCTGGAATTTTAACTCAGAAATAACAAAAGTGAATAATATCAACCATGTAAATGTTAGGAAAATTTTCCAACCCCAGATTATGGTGCCAGCTCATCAGGACAGCAATATCCAGAACAAACACGTTTTCTGATGTGGAAGTGTATGGTAGTTAGAAAAACCCAACAATTTAAAAACTTACACAAAGTAAGTTTGTGTCATCACATCCAGGATTCTGCTGGAAGTGAGGGTTTTGTAGGATGCTGGGGTGAAAATGTGTGCACCATGATCCCGAGAAGCAGGAGTTGAATATATAAAATGTAAAGAAGTCATAGTCCAATGCTTAATTCCTAATTCTGTGATACAGCAGTTCTGCACCCTCCACTAAGGAGTGCAATCAATAATTTAAAAGTAGTTTTTAATTAATGTCTATAGAAATACATTTTTGCCCAAGTATGCTTCAGCATGTTATCTTCTGCTTAGTCTCCCCTGACCAACCCAACAAAAATCTGTAGCAATCTACTGATAGATACCTTTGATGATGGATTAATGCTTCCCTACAATTTTAAGTGGCATTTGATCTGTGATTTATGAAGCTGCAGTTTTTTATCTTCCTGCAATTGCTGGGCAAAGCTACCCAAGATTCCCTGGAATCAGGCTGATATCCTGCAGCAAGTCACACACAGAAACTGCAAGCAGCTGAGGCCACAGTCTCAGATTTACCCCTCACTGAGACCCAAAATTCAACCTCAGCAACTGAATTAGTTCCCAAATTATTGTCATAAAACACGTGGAAAATACAACTGCAGCATTTCACAGCCCACTGCTTTACCAGGCCTGCACACAGACCTCAGAGATGGGTGACCAGATGGATTTTGGAGTCTTAATGGTTGTGTTTCCTATGTTAGAAACATGAACAGGCAGTTAAAATTCAGCAGTGCCACCAGCTAAGATAATAAATAAGAGTCTGAGCTGCAGGCAGCCAGAATGTGACCAGGCACTACTCAGTGTGTGAATTTGCTGCTATGAAAGAGAAGTCCTCAGATGTTCTTTTCTCCTATATTCAACCACAGATTTATCATCACCTACTAGACTGTAACCAGACTTCATCTGGATATTGCTTAATCCAGCTGGGAATAGCTGTTTAAATTAAAGTACAGGTATATGGGGAGCTCAACATAGGAGAAATGCAGTTTTATAAAGTGATCGGATACTGGCAGAAGCAGCACTGAGAATTCAGGGACCAAATTTCAGCCTCCAACATGTATCTGTCTCACCAAGTGTGTCCATAACACCCAAGGCAAATCCTTTCTGAACTGCATCTCTGTAGTTCCACCAGCACAGTCTGTATGAGCAGAGCCAAAAGCAGAGCTTGTCTCACCTGCTCTGTTTGCTCCTGTGTTTCCCACTTAACAGGCTTCACGAAAACAATTCAGTCCCACAACCACAGTAACTAATTCCTTGTTTTTCAGATGAGGACGCTAAAAAGCTTGGGTGAATAACTTAAAGTAAAACGTTGCATTCTCAAAACCTGCTGTTCCTGCTTTCTAACCAAAAGACAACACTCTTCTACTATGGAAAAAAAGGAAATATCTTACTTCTTAGCCAGAATAAAAATTAATGAGAACATCAATTTTTCAAGCTTCAAAACGAAAGGGTGGGGAAATTCTACTAAAATCCCGAAAAATGCAATTCAAGACTATTAAAAAAAATCTCAAGGGTAATTCTGAAACCCTAAGATATTAAAATGTGAACTTCTGGCACATGACAAAATGTGTGATCTCTACTGGACTTATACCAGATAAGAAATCTGAACAGAAATTTCTCAAAAGACTGTTTTCTTCTCAGTGCTGGGTGACTTTGCACAGGCACAAAAGAAAAATGAGGGCTGAGACCATTCAGTACAGTAGATGTCCAAGTCCTTCTAGTTGTCAGAATAAAACTGTACCTCTACAAAGCTGCATCAAGTTCTCTCTGTGTCTAAATGTCAGTCAAGGAAGAATTTTTATTATTAGCTAAGATCAAGAGATTCATTCATTGTGGCCTCACGTTTGATTGTAAATTTGTTTGTAAACTCAAGGAGCGAATCTTTTTTGCCCTGATGTAACTTATTTACATGTTATTTTCTAACCACTATAAAAGTCAAAGCCTACATTATTATTCCATCCCTGGAAGTGTTCAAGGCCAGGCTGGGTGGAACTCTGAGCACCCTGGTCTGGTGGAAGGCGTCCCTGCCCATGGCAGGGGGTGGAACAAGATGATTTTTAAGGTCCCTTCCAACTCAACCCATTCTGGGATTCTGTGATTACAGCATCATTAATGTATCTGTGTAAACCAGGTTTTTAGACTATTTCCTGATGGCTATGGAATTTTCACAGTTTAGCATTAAAATGGGACCAGAACAACTGAAAATGGTGGCTACTGAAGATCAACCTGATACTCCTACATGTATTTTTCCCCAAATAAATAAATAAGAGAAACCCAAGAATATAACGCCCCCCAAAAAACCCTTACCCCTAAACCCCGCATTTTCACAGGACGAAACATGATTTCTTACCTTATTACAAGTTATTTTCCCCTTCATTATAGAGTTTGTTATTTAATTTAACCTTTTAGACTTTTCTAATAAGCATGTCTGGTAAAATACATATGTCAGAAGCAGCATCCTCTGTCACAATTATGCAAAAAGACTGAATAAAGATATACGACACTGTAGTTCCAGAAAATTTCCACAAAAAATACTATTAAAGCCAACATCACTTAAGCAGACAGAATTCCCAATAAATGCCTCCCCACTTCACTGTATTTTTCCTCCACTTTTTCATTCACTTCCCCACTTTCCCTTCTTTTGGCTTCCCAGCTCACTGAAGCACCACAATCTACATGGATGTGTGAGCAAAAGCTTCCTTACATTTTAGAGAAATACGGCAAGAGGCTTTATTTTCACAGACATTAATTCATCTGACTTTATCTTGCAAAGACCCAAGTTTGTTTCAAAGTGACAAAATCTATCAGCAGTATGGTTTTTGAAGCTCACATTCATTGCTATTATTGGAAAGGGTTCGGCTATAAAGTTTTTTTAAAAAACAGTTTTTATCACAGGAATATGGAAAATGTAATTTTCCACACAGAAAATCTAACTTAAAAAAAAAGTTCAGTTTTAACGGAAAATTAAAATTAACTTAGAAATTATTTTGCTTGTTATTTTTGTTTTACGTGAGGTACCATATATTATAGAATTGTTATATATATTTGTTTGTTTATAGTATATAAATTTATGTTTATTATAAAAACTATTACAGAAAAATATGCATTAAGTTTGTATTATATAAAACCCCAGCAAACATAAATTAACACTAACATGCTTTTCTAATTGTGCTACCACACCTAATCAGAAGAGGTAACAGCCTCCTACATCATTATAAACAAGCCATTAAGTACAATTTGGAAGCATCTCAGAAGCAGACAGATTTCAAATATGACTTAAAAATAAATACCTTTAAAAGTAACCAAGTACTGGATTATTTTATTTAAATTAGATCAGTTGCAACAGAAAATGCTGAGTTTTTCATCTGGAGTTTAGGAATAACCCAGAGCTGTGCAGCCTTTTGAAGGGTAAGTGGTGCTGACAAGCAACACCTCAAAGCTCTCTGGAAGCTTCAACGTTCTTACCCTGCACCAGTGAGCCCTCTGCACCCCCAGCCACTCAGAGGGACACAAAGGGGAGCCAGTTGTGAGAGTTATTAATAAATAATACGTCATATGTTTAATTCAATAGGCTTGAAAGCCAAGGTCCCAATCACAGACCTCTGCATGAAATCATCTGCAAGCACAGAATTAAATATGTGCATAAATTTTCTTGACAGTACAAGGCCTAAGGCAATGGGGAAAGGGGTGACAGCATTGTTAGTATTTCAGATCTACCCAAAATAAACGTGTTTAGACTGATAAATCAGTAATAAAAGATGTGCATTTTAACAGAAGTTTAAAACTGAAAAAAAAGCAGCAAAGAACAAGTAATGTTACTACAAAATTATACTTATTATTGCAAGGTCAAAATACTTCCCTGGTAAAATGTAAGCTACCTTAGCTATGAATTTTATAAATTTTTCTCAATCACTGGTTGTTGGTTTTCTTGTCACTGAAAACAAGTGATGGGCTGGGGCAGCTTTTGTATTGCAACTCATGCAAATAAAAGGCAGCTCTGTGTCACAACAATCAAATGCTTGGTCTCAATCTATGTGAATCTAAAAGCTGTTCCCTAAGGCAAAACCCATTTCTGTGCAGTGCAGAAAGGTTTAATTATAGAAACCTTCCAGTTTTGATAATCTAAATCTGAACCACCTTAGGAATAGACACATAATAAACAAAAATTAAAACCAGCTAAATAATAGGAAACAAGGGTAAGGAAGTGCAGGCACTGGAATGAGATCACTTACCTATATCCAGACATATGACCTCTTCCATCCATGTCATATCCCCCTCTACCTCCTCCCTGTGACCCGCCATATCCTCTATTATCTTCTCCATACCTGCTCTTTTCACGGCGATCATCTGCGAGAATGAGTCAAACCAAACACGAGTCAATTGTAGTGCAAACTGCAGCACAGTGAAAATTCACACCCTGTAATTCCCACCTCCCCTTCATTAACTCTGCCATTTACATCTGAAAAGTATCAACTCCTAAATCTCTCTGACATTCTCTGTGCCACAAAAGAAAAAAAAACGAAACTAAATTTTGCTCCACTGGCTTCCAGGGTCACTCAGTGTATCAGAATGTAAAAAGCACTCTGTAATCACACTCCATTTTCCCAACATTAAACACGTATTGTCTAAAATATGCTTTCCATTTGACTTTCATACAACCCTCCCAGTTTGCAAAAGGCATCAGTGAAGACAGAACAAGGATAAATAGAGTGGGTTGTGCTGCTGGTGTGAAGTTAATGCAAAAAAAAAGGCTGCATCTTAAACTTCTCCTTCTATCCCACAATTCACCTACACAGCATAAAGCTGGAATGTGAAGTGCAAAAGCTCTTCATAACTGATCAAGACATGTCACCCTGATGCAGGAAGAGGGTTCAAAATAGCTTGGGAAGAAAATTCCATCTAGAATTGGCAGAACTCATGGACTGAGACTCTGCAAAGCTGTTCTAACATACATAAATGCAACCATTTTGGGGCCCCAAGAGTTTTTAATCTCCCTATAATGTTTTGGAAGTCTTAACAAATAAAACATCCCCCACGAATATCAACATGGAAAAGAGCTTAACCATTCATCAAATCAACTGCCTGCAGAAGAAAATCCAACCATTTCACAGTGCTTCTGCTCCATTTTATTAGCCAATACTGAATTCAACCCGGGAATTTTACCTTGGCTGTTGTGGCTATAGCTTCCCTTCTGAGACTGGTAGGATTGCTGGGAGTGGCCATATGAGCTTTGGTGCTGGTTATAGCCTGACTTTTGGTCATATGAGCTCTGGTGGCCATAGCCCGACTGCTGGTCATATGAACCCTGGTGGCCATAGCCCGACTGCTGGTCATATGAGCTTGACTGCTGGTCATAAGAGTCTTGGTTTTGTCCATAGCTTGACTGCTGGTCATAAGAGCTTTGGTGCTGACCATAGTTTGACTTTTGTTCATAAGAGCCTCTTCCACTTAAAACAAACAGAATTTGAATTAATAGCTAAATGTTCACAGAATAGAGAGCAAAATAACGGCTGAAAATTCATGACATTGCTAAAATTTCCTACATGCAGTTACCTCATTACATAACTTAACAACATCACTCCTTCCACATGTCCCAGTCCAGCACTGGCTTTCCCCCTCTCCCCAGTACCATGAATGGCTGATGGAGAGCCCGTGTCCTGCTAAACACCAAACCTTTCCCTCTGGAACTGCAGGGCAGAGCCTCAGTGCTCATGCTGTACAGTGCAGCTGAGACTTGCTGCCTAAAAAAATCTCAAAATAATAAAATTTTGCTTTTACTGAATTGCAATCTTTCTTCCTCTGGGCACTCTACAATTTATCAGGTATTTTTCTAACTGCTCTGGTGGCCTGTAACATACCTGTGGTTCTTCTCACTTCAGTGCCATCTACACTATCCCAACAACCCTCATCAGAAATACTGACCAGTATCACATCCAGGGTACTCCAACACAATGCAGCTCTACATTCCAAGGAGGAGTAATAAATCTTCTCTAAGATGAAGATTAATAACTTTATAGCAACCACAAGGGAATCTCACCTACACCACACTTGCCTAAGCAACTTCAGCATCTGAAGTAGGAACTGAAGTATTTTGAAAATCTAGATATATGAGAGAATATCTGTTCCAGCTGGCTTAACCTTTCATGGCAAAGCATAATATAGATTTATGAGAAATAAACTGCATCCAGGGAACACCACCAGCTGTTACTCATTCCTTTGTTTTCCCCCAGGTACTTAGTTGTACATATCTTTTCAGTAACTGGAAAGAATCTCCCACCTCTGCCACCCTTTCTTCTCTTCCCCCTCCCTGCTTCCACCCTTTTTCAAAAGATGAGGCACTAGATCTGCCACTCTCCAGTCTTTGGCAATCTTACTTGCTAGTGAGAGTATCTCAGAAAAAGGGAAAAAAACACAAGAGCCTACAGAAAGTTTCCACCAGCTTTTCAAAGCACTTTCAGATCCAGTGTGTTGGGTCTAACCAATCCCAAAATATCCCATCTGTGTAAATACAATCTAATCTGCTCTCTCCCACTTCTAGCCTAGATCTCAGCTTTAACCTTGCTAATCCCAGTGGTAAACAGCTTGTGAAGATTTTATTATCTTCACTTCAAAAAAGTCAGCTCTGCTTTAGCCTTTGCACCTTTACCAACAAAGGAAGCATTGTTGAAAGCATCCACTATTTGCTGTCTTCCTTTCCCTCCCCTGCGACAGCTACAGTTTTGTGGCCACCCTTTTCAAAGCTGCTATCATTTAATTTCTCAGTTTCTCCTTATTTGTTACAACCATACATTGAGGAGTTTCTGTTCAAGGTCTTTTCTTCATTTTCTAGATCACAAACAACCTGTTGGGGAACCCATGTGCTGCATTTTTATTCTACTGGACATCTACAGAGTTAAAAACTACATTATTACCTTTGTACAGCTCGAATAAATGCTCAGAAAACAAAGCAAAACAAAACTTAACTGTGTACCTGCCTTTGTTATGGAAGCAAAAATGATATCTGAGTGAAAGTACCTACTGCCGCCAGATAAAGATATTTTTTAATATTAAAATGGTTTACAGTTAAGAACTGCAAAACCAGAAACCAAACAGAGGTTTGCTCAAGTCCAGATTGTTTTATCATCTTGCAAAAAATACAAAACCATTTGGACCTTGGACACAAGAATGAGGTTTAGTACTCAACAGAGTATTTGAAACAGGTCACGTGAGCCTCAGTAAAGCTCTAACACAAGCAGTAACCTCGGGGTGGAGCCACAAAGCTTGTAGACAGTGAAGGTATTCCAGCACTAAGTGGCCTTTTAAGACCTTACGGGAAGTTAGGTTGTATTTTCCAACATACTTTCAAAGTTGTATCATTAATCCTCCTGAAACTGAATCCAACACAACATCACTTCACAAGTAAAATACATTTGCAGTAGCACAGAGTGCAGAATCAGAGTGCAGCATGCATGTGTGCATTTAATTTACTGGTGAGGATATAAGCCCACGATGTTCTGAGAACTCTACTTAGTTGGAAAACCAAAATGTAATTCTTAAATTACATTTTTGATTTCTTTCTCTTTCAAGAAAAGGCATTCTGAGCCAGATAAGCAGCCTGCAATCTGAGAGCAGCTAGGAGTTCCCTTGCTAACAGCTTATTTGAAGTTAATAAAAGAGCACTGTAAGTTTGTACAAAAGAATGTGATTGGAGAGGTATTTGATAGGTCTTTCTCCTAATCCAAACACTCCACCAAGTCCATTCTTCATCCTAGCCACTATCCAAAGACTTTTTCAGCCTACGTCCCCATACAGCTTAACTTTAAAACAACTACACCCATCCTTCTTACATAAAGAAATATTCTTCCTGTACCTCCTGTCTTTCAGACATTAAAAACGTCTCAAGGATGTGGATTTTCAAATATTTGTCTTTTTCTCAGCAACATTAACAGGAAATTTGTTATAGCCCTAGCTAAGAATGTATAACTACTAGACAATATTTTGAATAGATACTGGTAAACTCAGCTTCCTTACCCTCTAGATGACCCTTTCTGCTGCCCCTGGCTGCCATAGGACTGCTGGTTGTATGAGCTCTGATTCTGATTTTCATAACTGGATTCATCATCGTACCCCTGGGAATCTTGTCCATAACCTGGAAATCGAGGAAGAAAATTTTTAGTCAATATTCACCTATTAAATACTGCCAATGAATGTAACAAGCTAGCCAAACCTGATTGATTTTGTCCATAGTTCCCATGATAGCTTCCATAGTTCTGTCCATAGGAGGAATTGTCTCCACTCTGCCCATAACCAGAATATCCCTGTAATTTCAAGAATGTACTCAAATAAGTGTAACTTCCACAGCAGGTAATTACAGTTTTCCTTGGCTAGACACAACTGCAAACATCAAGCACAGCTGAGACTGAATTCTTCCTGGCCCAGGAACAATTATTTTCACTCAAGGAACATCTGCTTTGAAAGCCACAATGTTTTTTTCAACATACCTGTCCTTGTCCATAATTCTGACTGCTCTGATTGCCATAGGATGAGTAGCTGGAAGAGAAAAATGCATTTAGGAAATGCTTAGAGTACCTCCATACAGGTTGGAAAGTAAAGGTATTTTTGGTGTCTCTTAAATTTCTCTTCATTCCAAAATAGGTGTTTAATACAAGTACTGAAGTTCCAGGCATACTAAAACTGCATCAGTGAATTAATGGTTGACCCTCAGAAGCCAGAGGAGCTTATTTTAATTTCTGCTATGTTTCAAGCATAAAGTACATGAAACCTGGGTTTGCTGTAATTTTATATTGTACTTACTCATTATTCTGCCACTTTAAGCCTTCATGAACTGACAGAAGAACCACGTGCTGAAACTTATCATACTTAGATACAAACCAAAGCTCAGGCAATGCTACATGCACAGAACCTCATAATCTTCATTAACACAGGCAGCATAAGCCATGATTTTTATACTTCCATAAAAACACTTGTCTCACTCATTAAAACATGCCCTGCAGCCTTGGGCCATATAATAAATATAATAACCTTTGACTAAAATCTTAGGGAACAGCTTAAGGCAGTCACATGAAAAGTATTTCTCTATATTCATGACATTTCAAAAGTTCTGACTATTACAAGATATCATTCCAATTTACACCTGATTATTGGCCTCTCTTCAGGAATGTTTTCTCTTGTTTTATGGCTCAAGACATCTTGAGAAAGGCCCAGATGCAAGCTTTCTGCATCCGCAACTCCAAAAACATATCAATACTCTATCCTGAACAATCAGTCATCATGCTGGGAATATTAAATGGTCTTTTATTTTGCAGATGTAATTGCTAAGAGCAAAACAAAAATCCTCACATACCTCTGCTGGCCCCCAGACTGACTGTAACTTCCAGAATCTAGAAAAAGAAATAAGTCATATTGAGAATTTTCAATGAACCTTTTAGTCTCTACGTTCTCTAAGAGGAGAAAATTTGGGGAGAGGGAGAAAGGTTCAAGTACACTGGACATTAAAACTACTTTCCCTGCAGAATGACGCTTCCTCTTTATTAACAAAAGAGAAAATGTTAAGACTGGAATGACAGCAGCACAGGGTGTGGGGGACACAACACAGCTACAGCCACTTGGAAACGTCCCTTTTGAAGGATCTGAATTCTGTTTTCAAGGAGTCTTTTCAAATACCCGGAACTGTACAACCCCTCTAATGGTTATCGAGTACAGTGCCATCATCAATGAGCAGAATGCAGCAGCTTAATTAATCAAGCACAGCTAAGTAGGTCAGTGCAGCTGAACCCCTTTTTGGGATGCTCTAAGAAAGCTCTGCCGAGCTAAAGGGCACAAACACAGGCAGAATGTGGGATGAAGATTCAGGGATGGAGGAGCCATGACACTTCCCTTAGCTCATACTGCAAGAGGAAAAACCCAACTGAGAGCTCACCAGCACGTGACAGATGCAGGCACACAGAACACACACACAGTGCTCCATCAGCCTCACATCCATCCCAATTCCAGCTCTGCAGAGGTTCCTCACATCCCGCTCTGCTCTCTGCCCTTCCAGCCTCTGCACTTCTCAGGTTCTATCCATTCCATTCTTAGACAGGAGCCTCTATCTGCTTGAAATTCCCACCTTCTTGTCAAAACCCATACACTCAGGATAAGTCCTGCAATTTTTCTTTTCTAATTGCTTTAAGAATTTGTATAAATACTCTCGTGCCATGGTCTAATAAAATCTATCAGGAACTTCTCATCCTCAATTTCACCCTTTTCCCCCATATTCTCCAGCCTCTATACCCAGAATTGCCTAAAACGCTGACACTGAGAATTAATTACAAGGCAGGGTAAATGTCATAAATGACTGCAACCATTTTCCAATCAAAACACTCATCAAATTGCTGAATCTGCTCATTATACCTCCCTCAGCAGATTATAAATCCTGCCCATGGTTACACAGACACTTAACCAGAGCTCTGATGAGGGCATCACCTGAGGTGATGGATGTGAGATCGGTCGGGTTATCACCTGAGATATTCAGACACGAAGCAGCATTTTTAATGGTAAAGTATTTCCTCAAAGCAACACAAAGAATCAAATTTCGTATCTTGTAACAGAAATTTACCAAAAGCTAACAAGAACTAAAATGAGGTTAAATTTCACATGTCCTATAAAGCAGTTTCACTTAGATGTGAATTTCTCCTTCTTTTGCACTGCTACACAAATATTTCATTGCTTTCTCATACTGAAAAGCAATTAAAAACCCAACATAGATGTGCAATTCAAATTTGTTTTTAAGGGGTAAGGTAAAATTTTTACAGTTTCCACTTAAATGATCACAAAGATTACTATTAAATAGGTAACCACATTGTGAAACATGGTTGTGGTTTAACATTTATATGCCATTAATGCTGCTAATTAAAGAATTTTAATGGTTGCATCAGAAAATTCTTGAGTAAGGATGTAACTAGCTATAAATTTAAGAACTACGTTTAATCTCCTTAGCTTCTCCTTAACAAACTTCCACCAAACCACAACATTTTGGGAAAAAATTGAAAGCAACCAGATAAGGAGCCTGTAAAATATGAAAACACACAGTCATAGGAATTTCCTTTATTTATACATTTTTCTACATCCTCTCCTGGACCTCTTACGTACTTCTGATCGATTTATTTCCGCGGGCTCACTGAGGACAAGAGTCTGTGAGGATTTTTGGAAATAACCGTTTATTCTGGAAATTCCTACACAGACTTTTTTTTTTTTTAATGTTTAAAAAGTTCACGGAAAAATTTCCTGTTGATGAAGAGGGACATGGCAGCCTAATCACCTTGCACGACTCAGGGGGTTTATTCTTCTTAAGATAGAACAATCTGCTGTGCTTTAAAACTGAGGTTCTCTTATGAAGTAATTCATATGAAGAAGCAGAATTGCCTCTCAGTATCCTCAAAAGATAAAGAATCTCATGTTTGAACATCACTAAAAACAGAGGAGACATTCAGGTGCTTGACTGGTCAGTAGCTGAGGGACGGGAGGAAAGTGGGTGTATTTACTCCCAAGCTTTACTCATCTAGTAGAAAAATTCATTTTAGTACCTTTGGACACATCTACTTTTCCTGGTACAGAACTGCTCCTTGCATGAAAGGATTCCTTTAGCACCCCGTGCTTTGTTTGTATTGTCTATCATTCACATGCAGCACGAGACAACGCCAAAATGGCTCGACCATAACAAAACATGGTTCACTCCACAAAGCACGGCCAGCCTTGGAATTCCTCCTCCCACTCTGGGATGCACGAGTATCCACACCTATCCAAGGCTTCACAGGGGCAGCACTGCCGGGGGACCCAATCATCCACACCTCGAAGGGGATGAAGAAACAGCAGCACATTGTGCTCGCAGAGGCCCCAGGAGAAGCTGGGCTGTGTCAGGTCACCCGGGAGAGCGGATCATGCTTCCATGATAAACTAAAGCCCCCGCTGGAAAACAACCACAGCCAGGGCGTTTTTAAGCCCACGGCAGGGGAATGTGAAGAGCACACAGAGTGCAGAGCAGAGGCAGCAGATACTGGGACACAAAGGTGGCTCCCCTGCTGCGGGGTGGGGAGGGCATGCCCCATGCTAAGGGGGGCACAACCCCAGGGAGGGGATCTGCATTTCATGGGGGGGGCTGATCCAAAGGGCGAGCACACGAAACATGTTATGGGGAGGGGCACGACCCAAAGGGGATCCTCACCTCACACCTGGATGGGATGTGGGGTGGGGAAACCACAACCCAAAGCCGGGGTCCACACAGGGGAAGGGCCGTGACCCAATGGGAGGGGGTTCCATCTCACACCGGGGGGAAGGGTACATAACCCAAAAGTGGAGGGGCCTACAGTGGGGGGTATGAATCAAAATGGGACCCACATCCCACAAACAGGGGGGTACACAACCCAAGGCGGGGGACCTACACGGGGAGCATGAACCAAAATGGGGTCCACACCTCACACCAGGGGGGGCTGTGGCACAGCCCGAAGGGGACACTCGCACATGCGGTGGGGGGCCCCAGACCCCAAAGGGACGGCTACACCCCACGCAGCACCGGAGCACAAGACCCCAAAGGGACCCTGCCCCCACGGCGCCCCCCACTGCGACACGGGTGGGGGGCGCGCCCGCCAGGCCGCGCCCCCGCGCGTAAGGGGGCGTGACCCGAGCGGCTCGCGCAGCGGGGCTCCCCGGGGAGGGGGCGTGGCCTCGGCCGAAGGAGGCGTGTCCACAGGGGCCACCGGCGGGGGCGTGGCTCCCCTCCCCCTCACCGAGCACAGGGGGTGGGGGGGCGTGAGGGGGAAAAGCGGGTGCGTCCCCCGCAACATGGCCGCGGCCTTTCCCACATGCGCCACATGGCGCTCGCTTCGCCCGCCCTCCCGCGCCCCACCGCGCCCGCGCTCGGCG
>VZRQ01007831.1:55187-91828 GCA_013397975.1 Machaerirhynchus nigripectus | reverse complement strand
GGGGTGCGGGGACTCGGGGCACCGGGGACGTGTGGCTGAGGAGGGGCGGGTCCGGGGGTCCTCTGTGGCTGAGGGGGGGGTCTGAGCTCCGCCACCGGGGTCCTCTGTGCTGGGGAGGGGCGGTCCGGCACCCCCTGGTGGGGTTGGCATGGGATGGGGAGCTCTTATTGTATTGGGGGGACTGGTGTGATTGGCTCCCTGTTACGGGGATGATTGGGATCCCCTGTATGGGCGTGCTGCTGTAAGTGGCCCCGCTGTTGCTGGCGGGGAGGTCGATGTGAATAGAACTCTTCTTGGGGGAGGACTGGGAGGACCAGAGCCCCCTGTTCACTGGGAGGTCTGGTGTGAGTGGGCATCCTGTTACTGGGGGTTACTGAGATGTTTAGAGATCCCTCCTATTCGAGGGATCGGGGGAGACTGGGAAGACCCCTGTTATCTGGAGAGTGTGGTGTGACTGTTCCCCTGTTATTTGGGGGGGGACTGGGATGACCAGAGCTCTGTGTTATCTGGAGAGTCCGATGTGACTGGTCCCCTGTTATCTGGTAGGAATTGGGATGACCAGAGCCCTTCTTACTTGGGAGTGTGTGCTGCTGCTGAGCATCCTGTTACTGGGGAAACTGGTGTGACCAGTGTGCCCTGTATGGGGGGCTGGCAGGAGTGGCTCCCCTGTTAATTGGGGGGTACCCCATCACACCTGTGTTCCTGGGGGCTGTGGGGTGGGGGACTGACCAGCAGCCCTGGCAGGGCTGAGGAGGGGGTGCAAGGCAGGGTGGGCAGCCTGGGAGCGCGGTGATGCCTGCCCTGCCCTGCTTCCACAGCGCTGAAGGGTTGCTCAGACTTACCCCATCCCAGGCTGTTGCTGGTTAAAAGCCTTTAATGAGCTTAATTTTCTGGCACTTCCCTGCAGAACGTTATTCCCAGCATTTAATTGACACCTTTGCTGCAGGCTGGGTGCAAATTTCTATTTCACTTTATAAGCTGCTGGGGTGTGGGAAGGTTGTTTGCTCCTGACTTTTCCCGATGGAGTTTCTTTGAAAAGCGAAATTACCCACCTAGGAAGAGTGCTTGTCAAAGGAAATAATGGCAACTCCCTGGTTTTGGGAATATTAAGGCTGGAGGGGGTGAAGGCACCTAGATGATGGTGTTGGGAGTTAGTCATCAGTGTGGAATTGGTTCCTGGGGAGTTGTCTTAGGTGCGGGAGTAAGCACTTGCTGGTACAGCTTGGAGTGTGCTTAGTTCTGCCAGTGCTTAGGCCTTGGGTAAGCTCGGGTTAGCTTTTGGAGTGTGAAAGGAAATGGGAATGCTCAGTGGAATGTGTACAGAGAAGAGGGGTCACTGAGGCTGTCTGATGTGAGTCTGGAAAGGTGAAATGGGTTTGTACTTTTACAGCTCTTTTTAGAAAGTAGAAGCACATATCTGGCTGAGAAGCTGGAAAAGTGCAAGGAAGAAAGAGCCAGGTCTCTGTGTCTGAGTTGTGGAAGTGAATCAGCAGCGTTGGTGGGGGCATCCCCTCCACAACAGAGCTCTCTGTGCTTTGTGTGGGCTGTCGTGAGGAGCTGTGGGGTTTTGCAATTTTTTTTGCTTAGTGGGGTGCAGTGATGCACACATCCCTTTTGCTAGATAGAAGGGAATGGGCTTTCTTCCAACATTTCCGTAATTCTCTGAGAAATCCTGAGGAGCTGTTGCACACATGCAAAGCAGCTCGCTGATTAATCTACTGCAAATGAGCAAATCGGTGTTTTTGGGAGGGCTGGTGAGCCAGACCCTTCCTGGAAAGCCCAGCATTGTCTCAGTACAGGTTTTTCGGGCTGGTTGACAGCAGTGAACCAGGGTGTGTGTGGTGTGGAGTGTGTCTTAGTTTTGCCTGTGGATGTGATGGTGCACGAGAGCTGTATTTGCAAAACACGGAGCAGGGAGGATACAGAGCTACAGGAAGAAACACCAGGTGCTTTCTTTTAATCTTCGAGCCTTGGAGAGTGAGGTGAAGAGTGGGCAGGAAGGAGGGCGTAGTGTCACGAATCTGGCTTAACCCCCTGTTAATTAGTCCTGCTCTAATTGTGACAGAGAAGAACCTCTTGCTTGTCACCACCTTGCAGTTGCCTCCTGTTCAGTCAGTAATTTCTGTGTTGGTGCCTCCTGGACAGCCAAGTGCCTTCTGCAACTTTTGTTTTGTTTCTTGCAGAGCAGCTTGACGGGGCCATAGAACCAAAACTCCTTGAACTGTCTCGAGGGAGACTTTCCCTGCTGCTCACCACCCTCCGTGCTGGAGCTCACAGGCCCCACCAGCACTTGTCTGCAGACCCATAGGTGCAAGGTAACCCCTTTCTTTTGAGTGTCACAGGTTGTGGAGCATCTCTGGGTGCGGTTGGGTTTGGGGAGGGTGGCTGGCAGTGGGTGCTGGGAGTGGTGGTTTCTTCACCTGCAGCAAGAGCAGCGTGTGGAACTGTCTGACTGAAATCCCATTTGGTCTTTCCTCTCTCTTTTGCCCGTTGTGATGCAGCAAAGTTTGGAGTTTGCTCAGTTCTCCCCAGAAGGACTGGGGAAAAGGCTTCCCTGCTCAGGTCTGTGCTCCTGCCATCTCCTCCCCTGGTATAAAAGAAAACCACCTGTAATTACCTCTGTGGCCACTGAACTTTGTTCTGTTTCCTGACGTGGACTCTCCTGCCTCTAAAAACACAATTCATAGAACTTGCATAATTTGCTTTCCCAATGTGATCATTTGATCCCAGTGATGAGATTACTTTGTACACGCTGTTGTGGGGAGTGAGTCACAGCCCTGCAGTGACAGATGCACCTCTGCCAAGATTACTTTTTTATGGGCTTTGAAATTTCATAGATCAGAACAAATAATTACAGGCTGCTTGTAACCCCTTGCTGTTTATCCCTGAAAAAACATTCAAAGTTAATTGTGTGCTGCTGTCACCCATGGAATCAATAAAGACCAGAAGCCATCTCTGGTGGCTTCTGGAGGGCCACAAGTCCAAAGAGTGGCTGAATTTGACCCACAGTGGCAGATTATTGTAGTAGTTTTGCTTAGTAATCAGCCACGTCGGTGTCTCCAGTCACTCCTTCGCAAGGAATGGAGGTATTGACTAATTTACCTTCCTTTCTTGCTGTGTGGAGTAGGAGATGGTGAGGTTTAGAGTTAGAGGTGGGTTGGGTTTTTCTCCTTGGGAAAATCTGGCTGTGGCAGTGTATGGGAAGTCTGCTGGGAAGGTTTAGCAACCAGCTTGGGGAGTTGGTAGGTCTGGCATCGTGGTGCTGGCAAGTACGCTGCGTCCTGCTGCGTGGTTGTTTGTGAAACACATCAATTGACTCTCTTTCACGGGTCATTGCTGCATCTCCTCTAGCTCCAAGCTTTGGAGGAGCAAGTTGATAAAATACCTGCAAGGATTGTGCAAGCCCTGGTTGTGTAACAGGACTCAATGCATAACTGCTGGGAGTAAGAGGAGCGGCTCCTGTTACGAAGGAACAAAAAACCCCTGTGTCAAGTATCTTCTCTTTGTGTTGATTGTGCTGGGGAGTTGGAGAGCTGTGGCTTTTGCAGCTTGGGACCAGCCCTTCAGCCTGTGGCCCCTGAGCTGTGTGATGTCCTGTGTCATGTTTTGGGTGTGGAATTGATGTTCTGAGGTCTGCTGTGGCTGTGCTTGTGTGTGATTGCGAGGGGCTGGGCTGGGAAGTTGCCTGTATTTCCCAAACCATTTCAAAAAGGTGAAGTTCAGGTCAGATTGCTGACCCGTGGCAGGCAGGGAGGTTTGTAGGATGATTGCACACCCTTCTGATAGGGCGGCCAGAGCAGGACAGCTCTACTGCTGAGGTACCAAGAGATGCAAGGATCATGCAATAACACCTCCATCCCATACAGCAACCTAGGAGGTGGGTCTGTAATGTCTGAAAAGCTCTTGCATCCTCAGAGGAAAGTGGGCTTAGAAGAACAAAATGTCCTGGCTCCTCACAAGCAGCGCTTGGTTCTCTTGAAATAAATAAATAAATCAATCCCCAGACCTCAGTGTTCTGATCAAAAGTCTTGACAGTTCCTAAAACGTTGTGAGATGTGTTTAATCCTGTCCCTCTGGTGCTCTTCCAGCTGTTGGTTTCAAAAGAAACCTCTCAAATGAGACCAGCATTGGAGGGTTGTGCTGTCCAGACTTTTCCTGGTGGAAGAGGTCAGAGTCTGTGGCTACTGACCCCATCCATAGGGTTCCTTTCCCAGTGGAGGCTGCAGGCAAAGCCACAGCCTGTCACACCAACAAATTCAGGCACAGGGTGAACGAACAGCCTATGGGGAGGAGAGGAACTTCCAGCTGTGGGTGTGGCAGCACAGGGTACAGCACTTGCAGAAGAGGCTGCTGAAAAAACCTCGTTTTCCCCTCTTGATCTTAGAAAAACATCTTCAGCAGGATTTGAACCGTGCAAAGTTCATGCCTGGATGGGTTGCTCCTGAGGTTTTGCAGTGCTCTGAGCAGTTGTGTGCCTGAGGGGTGCCCATGGAGTTGACAGTAGGGTGGTTTAAAACTCCTGCAGACCTGTCCCTGCCCCTTAATGTCGGTGCTGGCGAGACCCCTGTTCCTCTTCCAAGCGATGCCTGCAGCGTGGTGCTCTGGATTTGTCCCTCCCTGGGAGGGGAGGCTGGAGAGCAGTGTTGGTTCACAGGGGGTCAGTTTACCTGCCATTTTCAGGTTTTGTTTATCCTGTAACCCTGAACTCTGGTTTTTCTGTGCTGGCTCTGTGATCTGTGTGAAGGAAGGTGCCCAGGTGCCTAAGCCAGTGAGACGCCCCATGTTTAAAGGCTGAGAGTCAGGCTTTTATCTGGTGAAAGGAAGTGTGCAAGTTCAGTCATTCTAGCTTGCTTTAAGGCAGCTTGGCAAGTTTGAGTTCATTTTTGTGTTGGATAATGCCTTAAATCCTTTGGTTCAGTGCACTGGGCTCACTGCACAGCCCCACCTCAGCATATCCATAGCACAGAGTTCCTTTCTGCCCCAGTAAAGCAGTTCTTGTTCTCTTCCTTGGTTTTGCAGCTGCTCTGCTGTCCTTGAATAAGACCCAGAGGCCAGAAAACATGCAAGTGTGACACAGTGGAAGCTCAAATATGCAGTATTTCAAGATCCAGGCTGACTGATGCACACTCTGTGTCTGTCCTGTGCCTAAAATAGAAGCTTTGCTGATGTCTGAGCCGGTGTGTCAGGGTCTGGGTGGAAGAGACCTTTCACAGAGAGTAACTTTTGTTTCACAAAAAAACCTCCTTTTGTGTTCTTTTCCCTGCTTGAGGTGCTGCTGCAGCCAACTCCTCAGTTTGGATTGGGATTTCTGAGCTGGTGGCAGTGTGCAGAAGCACTTTCCTGGTTTTGTGTGAGGCTCTGCTGCTTTCTGCCCTTCTTTATTGAGCTGGTTAACGGGAAGCTGTGGGAAATTTGTGGGAAGAAAGTGATAGGGAAGCTCTAGGTGTAGCAATCCTTCGCAGCAGCACGTGTGGTCCAGTGGAGGCTGAAGGGGCAAGGAAAGCTGTGAGGTTTCCCACTGTGCCTTCCTTCCCCAGGAGCCCAGGGACTCACCTGTGTGATGATTCCCATGTAAAGCAGGGAGCCTGTGCAGACCAGGCCAAACAGGGCCACTTGTCTGGCCAGATCAGCATCTTCTTGTTGATGGGAAATGCAATCTCCGTGTGGCAGAGCTGTGGAGAAGAGGCTGTGCCAAGGCAATTGTTAAAGAACCTGGATCTGAGCGCCTGCTTCCGCGGGCTGCTTTTGTTTCGGAAGGGACGACTTTTCCTGCCAGGTCTCCTTTTTCTAAAAAGGAAAGTAAAAAGAGCTAATTTGAGTCTGGCACAGGCTGATGTAAACAGAATTCCTCAGTCTAATTGGTTGCATTCCGAAGAGGAATAAGAGAAGATCTGGTTTTGCCCCGAGGGTCTCTTGGCCCAATCCCACGAACCAACGTGCAGGAAGGCTTGGCTGCACTGAGGTTCAGAGAAGACCAGGCACAGGAGCCTCGGCAGAAATGCCACCTCCACCACAGCCCTGCTCTTTCTGCTGCTGCTGCCTCTCCTCCTTCCTCCTGGACTTGTGTGTGTGGGGCTCCTCTTCCTGACAGCCATCAGTAACCTGCCTGTCTCGTGTCATTAGTGGGTGAAAGAAGAAAGCCCTTGGCTGGTCACAAGACTGCATTCCTGTTTGTGGGCAAGTCTCTTCCTTCTCCTCCACTGCTGCTGTGAGGAGTGGTGGGGTCTCAATGCAACTTCCTTTTGGTGCTGCCATCTCTGTGAGCTCTCCACAAACTTTGCAGACTTATGAGAGGTCTTTCTTTTTTCCTCCCAGATGTTTCAGTTGTTTAATTTTTACTTACAGTCCTCCTGTTTTGCCACTGTGTCTAAAGCTCGGGCTGCAGGTCAGTGCTGTACAAAGAATGGAGTTTTCACTTGGTTTGGTTGCTTATCTCTGCTTATCTCTTATGTGTCTCTTCTGAGGTTGAATTTTGGGGCTGTGCCATGATGCTGGTGGAAATAATTTGCCTCTGATTTAAAAGTGGGCTTTTTCAAAGCTTCTTCTCGAGGCTGAGCATGCCCCTAATCTGTGTTGTGCCATGGTCAGCACAAGAGAAAGAGCAATCCCTGAGGCAGATGAGGTGGGAAGGGAGGTCTGGTCACACACACCTTCCTCTGCCTTGAGAATTCAGGATGGTTCTTCCTGATCAGAAGCGGGGGTCTGGCAGATCTGGTGGCAGTGGTGACATCCCGAGCCATGCAGAGCTCCCAGCACTGGAAATCGTGACAGCTGCACTTCCTCTGTGCTCACCAATGCACTGCCTGTGCTGAGTCAGGGACAGCAGGGTCACTGTCACGTGGCTGCAGGGAGCACGAGGAGAGCTCTCTGTACCAGCAGTGCCCCCTTGTCCCCTGCCCTGCGTAGCTGTGTGAGGCTTTCACTGCGACTCTGAACTGGAGAAGGCCGCTCTGAAGGAGCTTTTTGAGTGTGTGTTGCTGTTATATTTGCTGCTAGACTTGCCTGGGTTCCTGTTTATGAGAAGCTGGAAAGCAGTCCTTTGGTAGGTGTTGCTGGATGGGATGGGTGGGCTGGGAGAGGGAATGGGCGCTCCAGGGCTCGAGTTGGCACCGTGACGGTGTTTTGAGAAATGAGGGGATCTCATTGCTGCAGGGGTGGTTTGGCTCCAAACCATTACCTACTGTCCCTGCTGTTCAGCTGAGACAGCCTGGACCTTGCTGTGGGCTGGGAAGGCCTCTCTGCCTGCACCCTGCTGAGCTCCCTTTGACTGGAGCCTGGTGCCAGTGCTGGACAGAGGGTGACTGACGGCACTGCACGCGCGTTTGTCACGCAATTCCTCCGACTCCGTTACCGCCGATTCTCTTTCTGCACTTATTGCAAAACAGAGGTTCCACCTGCAGCTCCTGTGCTTATCTGCAGGTGTCCAAAGGGTGCTGATGCTTGGGAAAACTCTGGGTGTTTTGATAGCTCGGGGGCAGCTCTGGGGGTGCAGCCCCTGTGCCCGCCGTGCCAGGGCAGGCAGTGTCTGTAGAGGGGGTGTGGGGATCATGGAGATCCCTCTCTGGTGTCTTGGGCTGGAATCGGGGGCTCTTTGGTGCTCTGGCTGGTGCTGGGGATCAATTATCAGAGGTGGGAGCAGTGATCAGCCCCAGGCTGTGTGTGCTCAGCAGTTTTCCTTCTCCTTCCCCTCCCGGCGAGGCTGACGCTGCAGGTCAGGGTGTGCTGATGGTGGCACAGGGCAGAGTCAAGCTCAGAACTTGGTGGCTCGTTTTTGGGGCAAGAGTCACAGGCTGCAGTCCTGGTTTGGGACTGGGAAGTCCAGCTGGCCTGAGGTGCTTGAAACTCATCACAGATACTACATTAAAAAACAGGCTGCTTTGATCTCACAAAGAGACAACTTCCTGCCCAGATTGCCAACTTGGCTTCAGAGCCAAGGCTTTTTGGTCACTAGGAGATACCACAATGTGACTTGCAGAAGGGGAAACCCTCCCAGCCACATTTTGTGATTGTGGTGCCGTGTCCCAGGGTCCTTTCGGGGGTCATCTGATACAAGGAAGGAGAATAGATCTCTTCTCGTTGCTGACCACTGGACATTCACCACTCCCCAACCTGTCTTGTTTGTTGTAATACTGTTTTTATATATATTTAAATGTTTTTTAACCCTGTGACCTTATAGCACCTTTAGTCTGTAGGGAAATCGGGGAGATTTGAGGATGCCTGGCACTGAGAGTGCTTCCAGTCCTTTTTTTCCAAGATGTGCATGAGAATGAGGAATACATTTCATTTAATATGAGGATGAAGTACATCTGTTTGCTAGCACGGAGATGTGCAGAGAAGGTCCCTGATGATTTGAATGATTGTGAGCTGCCATGCATCAAGAAAATTCACACATTTAGGGGCTGAAAAGCTGTGCTAAAACACAGCATTGCTTGATTGCAATCTTTCAAAATGTTGTGACTTTTCTGTATGATGTAAATGCTCACATCTTGCTGAGACTGATTGCTGTGTGCATAAACAGGGATCCAGGAACTGGAGCTACCATTAAAAAAAACCCCAGGGGTATGGACATCTTGTCTGACCTTGATTGAAATATGGTAACTGTGGATAAAATGTTGAAACCGTTGTCAGGGAAAGTTTTACTTCTGCATCATAAATTTCCTTTTAAAAACCTAGTTGGATTCTACCAAGGCCCTTCCTGAGACTGCAGGATTCCCAGCATAGCTAAATTTCAAATAAGAGTCAGGTTTCTTTTCACTGAAAGTTAGAAAAGGACATATATTTGAAATTGAGTTGCTGTGAACTTCTGGAAAGTAATTGCTACAGCCAACTAGGTGAGACTGAGATTAATTGAGGAATAATCTTACTATGCTGGGTGAAGCGAGTTCAATAGTTCCTGAGTTACGACAACCCTTTAAAAAAGAGAAATGAAGTCTAGTTTCACATCCTTTGCCTTTCTCCTGCTATGTTTAAGCAAAGCTTTTCCTGAGGGTAGGGGTGGTGAAGGGAAAGCAAAAAGAAGAATCTGTAGCTGGGATATAAGGCATGAATAACCAAATGTCCAGGACCAGAGGGAGCCCACCATCAAAACTGAAGCAGCTTTTGTGCTGTGTTCCATCACTAGGCCATGACCATGATTCCTCCCAGGGTTAGAGGCCAGCATGGAAACTTGGTGCTGTGGAGCTCGTGAATGAAGAGAGGAGAGCAAACCAGAGCCATAAACCTCCTGGAATGTTCCCTTCCCTGGCTGTGGGCAGTGAGTGGGTGGCCTGGCTGCAGCTGCAGGGTTCCCCTTTGAAGCGCTGGAGAGCTGCAGCGTGGTCAAGGCAAGGAGATAGCACAGCTTCCACCCCCACATCCACCCGGGCAGCATTCCTGGGAGCTGCCTCCCTGAGGATGCCTCTTTCCAAGGCAGCACTGCTTGGGCTAGCAGACCACCTCTGGAGGCTTGAGAAAGCCAAACCCCTCTGCTCTGGGAGCTGAAGCTCCGCTGCTTTGAGCACAGCTTGGCTGGAAACAAAACCGTCACCTGGCTGAGGAGAGCACAGGCTCATTCTTGCCCTCATTCTTTGCCCACACAGGGCAGCTCATGAATATCCATGTCGGAGCTCTCTGGAGCTGGGAATTGCTGTGGGCTGGGTGCTGCTCACCACAGGCGTGTCTGGTTTGGAACTCTCCTCCACCTGCAGTTGGTGATGAGGGAAGCTGCTGTGCCCTGTGCTAAGAGCCTTTCCCAGGGCTCAGCTGCTGCTGGGTTTGGTGCTCAGAAGGGAAGGAGCTGCAGCTCCTGCCCCAAACCAGCTCAGCGTGGTCTCCATCAGCCTTGTTTTTATTCATGGCTTCCTCTGAGCAAAGATTTGTCACTGCTTTATGTGCCTGGGGATTTTGAGGGAAGGTGGGTGAAAGACAGGCTATTCTGAGGATAATCTTACTGGCATGGCCATCACTGACCTGTGTGAGGGGAATTGTCCACCCTTGTGTACTTTGGGCAATGAAACTGAAAAAACCAACCCACCTTGCAGACTTGGAGATATTTACTCCTGCCTGTGTCTGGGCTCTGATTCCTCCATCTCTTTGCAGAGTTGGGCCATGCTGTGCACAGGCAGCAGCTGAGGCTCCCTGGGAACCAGGGACCACTGGCCCTCAGGGCTTTTTTTCCCTGAGATTTTCCCAGTGATGAGTGAGATGGCAAGAACCAAAACCCCAAATCTCTGTGAAAGGATGGGTTGCGTGGCAGGTTTTGGTTGAGATTGGCTGAGATTCCTACAGGTGAGGTGGGGTGGCAGAGGGGAAGAGGAGAAGAGCTTGTAATTAAAATTTATGGGCTTTCATCAGGAATGAAAGCAATAAACCAGCAACATTTTTCCCCCACCAGCGTATTCCCCTGGAGCTGGTTGCCAGACCAGCTCCTTGGTGATTTACCGGAACCAGACAAGGAGGAGGAGAGGGATCCTCTTGGCAGCTGTGCCTTTTTGGCAGCTAAGCCCCAGCTGTGGAGGCTTTAACTAACAGTTTAGTCTGCAGTTGTACAGAAGTAACATCCAGCTCTTGCTTGGCTCCAAGATCCAGCGATGGAAAGCTTGTTTGCAAGGAGGGAGGACAGGGTGACCTGCATTGTGGGGAGGAATGTGCAGTTTGCTTGTCTGCAGTCACATCACTCTTATTTTTTCTTCCAACACCCTGCCCTGGTGTCTTCTCTGGGAAGCTAATGGGAAGCTTTGCAGTGGTGTTTTAGTGCCCCTTGTAATGCAGTTACTTACCAAGTTCACCAAATGGAACTTCTTGTGGAGTTGAGCACTGATTGGGTTGCCAGAGTACCTGCCCAGGGTCACTGCCAGGTGGCTGTGGACTTCTCCCTGTACTCCACAGGGTGCCTTTTATCGCTGGTGCCCTGTGGCACGGGGCTGTGTGTTGTCTGGAGCTGGACTTCCCTTGTGGGGGTAACAACAAGGGGTTGTTCTTTGCTGAAGGGTGTAGCTGGTCTCCCTCATTAGTGCTCCCTAAGCATCACCTTCCCCTTTCTTCCCAGTTCCTGAATGTATGGGCATAACCTTCAGCTTCAGTCACTTTTATTTCTCAGCCATGCCACATATCCTTTCCCTCCTGTGGCACCACCACGGCTCTGAGTCACTTTTCTGGGTGCAAGTTCAAATGTCCATGGTCTCCTGGCTTGGCAGGATGCCCAAGTACAAGAAGAGAGTCACTTTGCCCTTCCAAATCAAGTTTTGAGTTAATTATCTGTTTACTCGGTCAGAGTGTGTCCTTGTGTGTAGGGAAGATAATCTTGTGATCTGGATTAGGGTCGGGGAAGTTCAGAGCTTTGGCACAGCAGTGGGAGGGAGGGAGTGATGGGTGGCTCCCCAGGGGAAGGACATAGGGCTGGTTGGGTAGTTGAGGGCTGGGTGTTTATCCTCGTGCTACCACAGACTCTGGGAATGGTTGTGGGCAAGTCACAAGTTGCTTAAATTCTGCCTTGGTAAGTGGAAAGGAGTAATTCAAGGAGATCGAAGTTAAACTGGGGGAAATCATGGAGGGGACTGGGAAGCCAGAGGCCCAGAAGGATGGATAGTAAATCCAATCTGCAATGGACTAAATCAGAAGTATTCATCATTTGTGTTGTAACAACCTGTTGTGGGGATGCTCAGAGTCCTGCTCTGCGGTTTATCAGCACAGCAGTGGGGCCAGGGCATCCTGTCACCTTGTGGGAAGGAGGGAGGAAGCCCCAGATCTGTGGGGTGGCTGGAAGAGTAGAGTCATCCCCCAGCAACACCCCAGGGGCTCTGTGGTGAGTAAGGGCTTTAGTAAAGGCTGGCCATGAGTCCCTGTTGAGTATTGCTGGCGCATCAGTAGGAGTCAGGTTGGGCTCCTTGGCTGGAGTGTGGGGCTGCTCTGATGCTGCTGGCAGAGGGAGAGCAGAAATCACTTCAGATAGATTGGCATGGGTACAGCAGGCAGGGAAAAGCTTGGTGGGACACCTTGGGGCACAAAAGAGTCTGTGTGTTTGATCCAAAGAGTTGTTGTGCAGTCTTGTCCTCCTAAGTGTAAAGCAAAAAGCATTTTCTAGGTGTCCTTCAGTGCTGTCCCATGTGGCTGCTGGTGCTCACTGTTTTTCCTTGCTTGCAGTGCCTCTGACTGCCATGGGGGAACCCAGCATGGACCCGACCATCGCTCCCGACAGCACTGCACAGCAGGACTCTCTCTTCAGCATGATGGACGTGTTCCTCATCTCCCTCATCACCGGCCTTTTCACCTACTGGTTCTTCTTCCGCAAGAAAAAGGAGGAAGTGCCTGACCTCCCCAAAATGCAGTCAGTGTAAGTAACAACTCTCAGGCTGCGTGGCACCAGTGGAGCTTTTCACTCTTGCTTGTGGTGGGTTCTGGGAGGCTGGATTGTGGGAGGTCAGTGAAGGGGGCGTTTCTCTGCCCTCGGCTGCTGTGTGTTCTGCTCACAATGCAGAAATCCCGGTGGAAGAGGCAGGCTGCAGTTCTGCCTTACCCCACCGTGTGGCCCAAATCGGGAATTGGACTTTCCCGAGCAAAGCAGGAAAAGGCCGGGCAGGAAAGCCTCTGGTTGTACTTCAAAACTCTTAGGGATTGCATTGGCTATTTTTGGTGTTTTCTGATAGAAGTCACATTTGGGTAAATCTGGAGAAAGGTGGATTTGCTCTTAAGCAGGTTTAGTGTTGGAAACCCTATCCACCCCTAGCTATGAAGGAAAGGAATATCTTGGGCAGCTGGGAGATAGTTCCTGGGATGAGCTGCTTGTCAGCTCCTGTAAAACTTGACTGGCTTTTGATGTCAGGTTACCACAGCAGCAGGAGACTGGATTTGGAGAGGGAGAGCTTTGTTCTACCCTGTGTCCTGCAAAGGGCCTGGGGGCAGGAACGAGCCATGCAGGTGGAGATCTGGGTGCATTTGATTCCTTGTCTCAGTCACATTCCAAACTTAAAGTCAGCTTTCTACTGGACTTTTTAGCTCATTCTTTGTTTCTGGCGTTGCAGGAGGTTTCAAAGTACATTGGCTGGCTGGGAGGGTTTTAAAGGGCAGCAGTGTCCCTGGCTGTGGTACCTTGTGCAGATGGGTGCACACATGGCTGGCAGCAGCCCAGCTCCCTGTGCCTGCTCAGCTTTACCTTGGGAATGTGTTCTGTTGGATTGCTGGGATGCTTCCCCTCTCATGCCTGCCAGACGTGGCTCTGTGTGTCAGTGCACGTGGTCGCCTCTGGAGATTGTAAGAAGGGCTGTGCTGCAGTGAGAGCTGAGCTGGCTGGGGAAAGGGCACTATCCATCTGAAATTAGATCCTGGCATGGCACAGCCTGGGCTCCCGTGTTCCCTGTCCTTGTGACTGATTCCACCTACAGCCCATCATGCGCAGCTCTTCCAGAGGCTGTGGTGACCTTGCAGAGAAGCTTTGACTTGTGGTGTGTGTTACCACCTTGTTCTGCTGCAGGGCCTCAGCACGTGGGCTTCCATCCCAGCCTGGCTGCAGGTCCTGGCTCTGAGCTGCCTCACGGGCACTTTGTTCTGTCTGTGGGGTCTGTGCTGCCTTCTCTGTCCCTGGGAGCAGTGGCTGGGAGGGAGCAACTGCTCCCTGTGGGAGATGGGGAACAGCTGCAGCTCCCGTCACCCATAACTGGAGAGGTGAGATTGTTCTGCAAGTTGTCTGACACAACTGCACTTTGGAGAAGGGTCAGCCAGGCAGGGGCAGAGTGAGAGGAGGCTGTGAAGTGGTTTTTCCCTGTGTCCTGCTGCAGCCCAGCTGTGGTCAGTGTATCAAGCTGGTCCAAGGGCAGTGTGACCCTAAAAGCCAAGGCTGTGACTGGGGGCACATCCATCCTTCAGGGCTGAGGTAGTGCCTTCCTGCAGCTTCTGCATTTTATTAGGGGATGCCTGGAACTGGGAGCAAAATGAGTGAGAAGACAAGCTTGGTCAGCCTTGGGTTTCCTTCCCTCCTGTAACCCTTGAATCTGGGGTAGAGTTTCCTTTCTGATGAGCAAGCAAAGCGACAAGACATAAGATCACACTGTCAGCCTCTGCCCATGGCTGGCTGGGTATGGCAGGTGGGCCCCTGGGCAGGCACAGAAGCTGTCCCAGACCCATGAAGGCAGAGAGGCCTCAGTGGGGCTGTCTCTGGCTGGAGTGGAGACCCTTGTCCTTTAGAAGAAGTGTTTCTTCAGCTCATTCTCTGCAGCTCTGCCTGAACCAAACTGCCTTCCCAAAGTCTTCTGAATTGCTTTATCTGTGGCATTGGGTGATGGTTTCTGTTGTGTCACTTTGGCCCCCCAGCTTCAGCCTCAGAATACTGGAGGATGAAGGTGCTGAATAACAATTCAGTCTCATCACAATGGCTACTGCTTCAGTGATTTGTTTGCAGCGCTGAAGAGTGCAAGCGGAGTCTCTGACCCAAACACAGCATCCAGCTCCTCAGTGCCCTTCTTTTTGGGAGCAGCACACCTTGATAACACCACGTCAGCTCAGCAGGGTCTGCAAAGGAAATGCCACTGTTGTTACTGTGGAAGAGCAGATGCGTGGTTGAAATGCGCTGTTCTGGGTGGCAGCTGGGCTGGGTTCTCTCTGCACCGCCTGGGAATGGTCATGATCTTGCCCCAGGAATGCATCTCCAGGTTCAGCCACAGCTCAGTGAAGGGATCAGGCTGCTGATCTTCACCCTTAAGCTGAGTGGAGCTGTTTTCCTGCCCGAAGTCCCTCAGGAAGGGACAGAACCCAGCACATGCGGTGGTTTCCCACATATGAGGTGTCCTGTACCTGTGACGTGTAACACGTGTGTGTGGGCAGGCCGGGATCCCACTGACTGAGCATTGCTTGTGTTTTGACCATTTTCAGACTTAATGAAAACCACCAGAGCAGCCCTCCCTGCAGCCTGCTCTGCAGATGTCATTAGGGAGAGCAGCTCTGGATCGCCACGCAGCCACGGCCACCGCGCTTCCTCGCAGGGCCATTGCCGGGGAATGCAGGAATTTATTCTTTGGCCACTCCTCCTCTGCAAGTTTCTCAATCACGGATTTCTTTCCCTTCTCCTGTTCCCACTCTGCAGACAGTCATCCTGGGGAGATGCAGGCAGGACAGCCTTTGGTATGCTGGGTGTCACCCTCTCCTTTCTCCCCCCTCTTTAACATTGTTTGGGACAGAAACTGGCTTATCTCTATTCTGCAGCTCTGCAGAAATCCATTCCCTGGTACTTGTAGGGCTTCCTGTGGCAGGAATTGCTCCAAGTCCTTAGCCTGATTAGCTCTCTGCTGCCTGTGTGTGTGAGAGAGACCATCTCTAATTTAATTTAATAGGATCCTGAGGAAAACAAACTCCTTTGAGCTGCCTCCATAATGGCACTGCCATAGTTACCCGAAGCGTTGCTCACGCAGTGTCTGGAATCGTTTCGTTCAGCTACAGCATCGAGCTTTTTTTTTTTTGCTTTTTTTTTTTTAAAAAAAAAGCATATATATAAAAGCAGCTGTGATATAAACAGTTTCCAAGGGAACAAGGCTGGGGGAGGGTTTTGTGTCCCGTCCCCCTGCTCCGCGCGGATGGGAGAGGGACGTGTGCTGCGGAGGATCCTGGGAGGTTTCTTTCTCCACTCCTAATTCCTTTCTGCCACTGCTGCCAGATGTTGCAGTTTCTCAGGACTGCGCAGATCCACTCAGTAACTTCCAAAGCCCCACCACGAGGATCGGAGTGGACAGGACCACTCCTGCTATGACCCGTGCCGGGACCTTTTGTGCCGGCTCTCTTCTTCTCAACAAAAGGCTGCCGCTCGGTTTTAACGCCCAGGAGGAGCAGAATGGAAAGGCCTGTGTGCGTGTGGCTCCAGAGCTAAGTTAGATCCGTCCCCCCACAGCTCCCCTTGCAGACACACGGCTGCCCTGGACTCTTTGTCTGCCTCCTCCCTGCCCTGCCATGGGCTGCGTGTACTCGGCCCCACGGGACGAGCCGGCCGTGGCCAGGTGAGTTACTCTGCCCGACGGGCTGGCGGGATCCTTCCAGCTCCTAAGCTGGGTGGAGTGGGTGCCTCCTCCCTCTGCAACAGGAGGAGAAGGAAGGAGAGAGGCTCTGCTTGGAAGCAGGCTGCTCCAGAGGAGACCCTGCTGTCGGTGCTCGGTTTCTCTGCAGCATCCAGGCTGCGCCCTCACCTCTGGTTGTATCTGTGCTTTCAGCAGGAAAGCCGTGGGAACAGGAGCTTTCTGGAGGAGAGGTGTTCAGCTGAGACAGACTTTGGTGTTGTTGCTGAGCTGTTGGGAGCTTCCTCCCTTGTCCTTTCTTTCTCCTGAAACCAAACTGACTGAGAGCCCTGCGAGTCGTTCCCACTGTGGGCTCTCACTGAGGGTGGGAGAGCTGTACAAGCTACAGACTCACTCTGACAATGGGGTTAATCCCCTTCCCTCCTCCCAATGCTTCTTCTAGTGCTTGTAGCTGCTACCCTGCGCTGTCTAAGCTGTAAGAGCAGTCCTTGCTGAGGACAAACTTTCTCTTCCAGGTTTCCCTGGCAGAGCAGTGAAAATGAATGTCGTTTCTGCCTTTGATGCCTGTGTGTTTTTGCTGCTCAGATTTTCAGGCCACCCTGATGAAGCAATTCCAGGGAGTTGCTTGTAGCCTTTTTTCCAAAGCCAGGCTCATTATTTCTTCTGTATCTGAGCCACAGCCTGTTCTCCACCACTCACTTCAGTGCAGGGTTGCCTCCTTTGAAAACGGATGAGCTCCATGTGCTGCACCCTTTTCTATTCCAAAGGGAGCTTGCTGAAAGGATCTAAAAACTTTTCTTTTTCTCCTCCTTTAAAAGCGTTTTGTTTAGCAATTGACCCAACAGTTGTTTTAATTGGATCTCGTTTGCAGAGGGCAGGAACTAAAGAAGTTCACCAAGGAGCCAAAAACGAAGTGAGAGCCTTGTCTTGAGAACTCTCCGGAGCCCTGTCCTGGCTGCAGCATGGGCAGGGCTGGGGCTGCTGCCTTAAGATATTTGTGGTATCCCAGTTCCCAACGGGGGACAAATGACAACATGGGGAGACTGTTAACTGCTGAGAGAGCCAAGCAGGGGTGTGAAGCAGTTCTCCTGGGAGCAGGGCTTCCTTGGGGAGCTTTTTGGGGTCAGCTTTGCTTGTCCTTTGTGTGTGCTTTTGTCTTTTGTATGAGGCTGTTGGTGCTCGGAGCTGTCAGGCCCAGTTAGGGAGCTCCTTGATCCCTTTGGGTAGCAAGGGGTGCTCGAAGGGATGTTTTATGACCGTCCCCCACCCTGCTGCTCTGCGTGTGTGTGCTCTCTGCAAATGCCTCGGCACATCCGCAGGATCCCTCCCTCTGGGCTACAGAGTTGAGGAAACTGTTAGCAAGCTCTTCACATTCTCAAGTGGGCTGGAGCCAAAACCATTTGTTTTTTGCCTGGAGGCTTCTCTCTTCCCACAGGAGACCCGGCCTTGCATTCTTCTGTTGTGAATCGGGAGCGGGTCCCACGTTCCTCTCCCCTGCTACCAAAGTTTTGGTGGGGAGGACAGCTCCTGTCCTTGCCTGCTGTGGAAAGCTCCCAGCACCTAATCTGACTGTAGCTATCCCCTCTGCTTGTGAGGCTCCCAGGGTCCCCAGGGCTGGGTTGTTTTCACTCCATGACACTGGAAATCCAAAGATGTGCTGAGGATAGCAAAGCTCTTCCTGCTCCCTCCCTCACAGCGCAGCCACAGCAGTGGGAATCTCCACCTCCATGTTTCTGGCTCTGCTGTGGTTTGTCCCCCTTCCAAGCTAGGGAAAGCCACGTCCATACAATAATGCAAATGTTCTGTGCAGGAGATCCATCCTGGGAATGGGAACCCAGCTCCACGGGACCTCGGCCGGTGGTGGTTGCCTTGCTGGGAGCTCTGTGGGTCTGATCAGCTGCGTGTGTGTGCTCCACAGGGCTCTCCAGCTCTGGGGCTCATGTCGGGCATGCTGTTTTGAGGTTGAAACAGCTGGTTTTTAGCCCTGTTTGAGTTCAGGTTTGGGGGATGTGCCCTGGGGAGCGTGGCTCAGGACTGATCCTGCCTGCCCATGGTGGTGTGGGAAGCAGGCAGCAATGCTTTCCCTTCTCTCGCACCATAGCTTAGCCCCTGAGACTTATCTGGAGATCTGCTCCTGTGAGAGATTTTAACCTGCTCAGCTGCGAAACCTCTCAGAGCAGGTGATAAAGGTTTCCTGGTGGGCAGGGCTGAGTGCCTGGGCTTCTCCTGTGGGAGGATTCACTGATGGGGGTCAGGCAGGGGCTCAGCTTTTCTCCTCTGCTCTGAGTCCCTGCTCCATGGTGTGTGCAGAACCCCTGTGGTTGAGTGATGGGCCAGGGTGAATAACAGTGATCAGTGGAGATTCACACCATTTTGGGCAGCTTTCCTGAGGTCTGGAGGCCACATTTTCCCCACTTGCTTATTCCTGACCTCAAAAATGAATGTGCTCATCTGAAAAGAGGTTCCTCCTGTCTTTCAGAGCAGCTCCAGTGAGAGACAGCAGCTTCATCGAGAAGATGAAGAAGACGGTAAGCTGCTTATTCTGGGAAGGTGGGGGAGCTCATGTCCATGCCAGTTTCCTCTGGAGACTGTCAGCAGGAGGAGCTGGTTTGGATGCAGACAGATGCCTGCTGCAGAGAGCACCCAGAGGAAGGCTGTGTGAGCAGCCAGGAATAGCTCTTTTAGTCTGTGCCTGAGAGTTGTTCTTAGAGAAGAAATTAAACTGAAAATTCGGTGGAAAAAAATAATGTAATACGAGATCAAAGTCAGGAGGGAAATGGCAGAGACTTTAAAGTCATTGGCTGGCAGTTGTTTATCTGCGTGGTTGGCTCCCAAGCTGGCTGGCTGTGGAATGGGAATTGTTGTACACAGAACTGTCAGCTTGTGACTCTGCTGGTCTGGACACAAGAGGAAGCAGAGGAAGAAGGAAGGGCTGGATGCATTTTCCGTTGTGCTTCAAAGCAGCTGGCTTGCAGCAGAGCAGGAGCTCTGGTGCTTAGGCGCTTGCCCAGAGCCTTTGGCAAGTTCTGCGTTCTCATCCAGGGTGTTCCCTGTTTCCAGGAGTCACGCCACAGCCTCCAAGTTGAGACTAAATCCGGAAGGTTTATTCTTTGCTTCGGGTTTTAGTCTGACCTGAGTCTCCCCTCTGAGAGTGGCAAGAGTCATGTTCTCAATAACAGCTCAGCCTTGAGTTTTCTGCCAAACCCTTGGAGTCCTGCACAAGCGCAGACTCCTGGTTGCCTTTAGGTTGCAGTCCAGGATTCCTGATCCCAGGCATTTCCTTTGTCTGTGCTTCATCCACGCAGTTGCCAAATGACTAATCACCATTTAAAAGGGATTTTTCTTTTTCTCCAGGGGCGGAATATAGTGGTTTTCTACGGTTCCCAGACGGGCACAGCAGAGGAGTTTGCCAATCGCCTCTCCAAAGATGCCCATCGCTACGGCCTCCGGGGCATGGCAGCAGATCCAGAGGAGTATGACCTGGTAATTTAGCCCTGAACAGCCTTGGGATGGTAACAGCCTTTCAGTGCCCCCTAAAATAACCCAATGACCCTGGCCAAGGGACAGTTGTGTCATTTAGGGCAGAAAAGATCAGCCTGAGAGATGCAGATACGGGCTCGGTCCTTGCCATTCTACATTCTCCTGGTCCCTTAAAGCCTTGCATGGAAAATCCCATCGCTTTTCTGGTGGGCTAGATATACTGACCTGCAGTCCAGCAAGGGTGGTTGGCTTTATTTTCCCTGCAGTTTCGGGTTTGGCTTTTCCCAGCCCCTTCTGTAAACGCGTGGTGCTGTTCGCACACCTACGCTGCGGGAAGAGGAGTTGCCCAAACAGCCACCTTGTGGGATCCTTGAAGATTCCTTCTTTCCTCTGGTTGCAGTCGGACCTGAGTCGCCTCTCCGAGATCGACAAGTCCTTGGCTGTGTTCTGCATGGCCACCTACGGAGAGGGGGATCCCACGGATAATGCCCAGGACTTCTACGACTGGCTGCAGGAGGCCGACGCCGACCTGTCGGGTCTCCGCTTTGCAGTAAGTGGCCCCATTCCAGTTTTTGTGTTGCATTTGGGCAGGAAGGCCAAGAGCCCTCCAGTGTGGCTTGGGGAAAGGCCCAACACTGTCTGGGATGAGGTCCCTGCTGTCTTCCTGCCCAGGCTTTGTGGACACTTGCAAATGTACATCTGGAGGCTTTAAATGCAAATGTCAGAGTTCTCTCTCCACTCCCTAAATCATGAGGGTTTCCTGGTATAAACAGCCCCAAACAGCCCTGCAGGCACCAAATACAAGTGTGTAAATGAGCTACAGGCTGCTGCTGCTCTTCAGAAGCTAATTGAGCAACCTGGGGCCAGATCTTCTCCCATAGATTAAATCACTTGGAGGAGTGTGTAGCTCTCTTCCTGTGCTGAGCTGAATAACTGGCTGAGAAGCCACCACCTCACCTAAAACCTGGCCAAATTCCTTAGGCAGCATAATAATTGCAAATGAGGGTAAAATCCAGTGGTGGGGATGTGAAGCTGCTCTGTGTGAAGCAGTGAGCAAACATTTGCTGCGTGGTTTGTGGGAGGCAGGGCCAGCAGTGGGTCTGCAGGCAGTCCAGGTTCCTACCAGTTCCATAGGAGATGTGCAGGAGCTCTTGGAAGTGCATCCAGGCTCAGGGCAGGTGCTGGTGCCTCCTGACCACACACTGTGCTGTGGTAGATTCTTACTGGAGAGCTGATGGGGAGCTGGGAGGGGTCTCGCTGTCTTTCTTCAGCATCCTTTGCTGGGTGATACTTGGCTGGGTGGTGGTGGATGAGGGAAGTCCACCTCCTGCTTCTCCGTGCTCATGAGTGGTTCCTTCCAGGTCTTTGGGCTGGGGAACAAGACCTACGAGCACTTCAACGCCATGGGGAAGTACGTGGACAAGAGACTGGAGGAACTCGGAGCCCAGCGCATCTTCGAGCTTGGGCTGGGAGATGACGATGGCAAGTGAGTGCCTTGGGGTGAGGGGCTGCTCAGAGCTGGCTGAAAGCATCTTGGAAGGGACCTTGGCAGGGAATTGGCCCTGCTACCAAGACAGAAATAAACTCCACAGGGCTCGTGGTTGGGGCTGACGTGTTTTTGAGCGTGTGTGTGTCTGCTGTCTCTCCCACGATCAGACCCCTGTGCACTGGGAGTATCCTAAGGGATCCTGTGCCTGGGAAATCCCCCATCAGCTTTAAATGCCCGTGGGTACACACTGGAGGAGGCTTTGCAGCCTCCTCTGCCTTTGCCCCACTGCAGCTCCATTGCTAACCCAGCCTGTGTGGATAAACTCACTCAGCCCAGTGAAGGAGGCAGATTGATCTCCTTGGGAAGTGTTTTATGGTGGGAGGCAGCAATTTTCCAACTTGGATATTGATATTTTCTTTTTTTTTTTTTAACATCTCTCTGCTCACCTGAGCACCTTGGGACATTGCATCAACCTGTGGCTCTGCCTCTAAGGTCTGCCAGGCCTTACGGGAGGAATATGCCATGTGGAAGGCTCTGAGCCCCAGAAAATAAGCAGTGCCATGGTGGAATCATGACCTCTTTGGAAGGTCACCTGATGGGTGGACAACTGGGAGCTGAGTTTTTTTTAAAGACTGAGCATAAATAACAAAGTCTTCCTTGGCAAACCTGGTGAAGGAAGGGGTGTCTGGTGTAGCAGCAGTTCCCACTCAGTGCTCTGCAGGCTCTTTCCTGGTGATCTGTGGGCATGGGGAGGTACTAAGGTCTAAGGCAAATGCCTTAGTGATGGGAGAAAGACCATAGGGATCTCAGATGGCTCCTCTGGGAATGGGGCTGGGTTATTGACTCTTCTCTTCTGCCCTGGCTAGCCTGGAAGAAGACTTCATCACCTGGAGAGAGCAGTTCTGGCCAGCAGTGTGTGAGCACTTCGGGGTGGAGGCTACAGGAGAAGAGTCCAGGTGGGTTTGGGAGCACACCTTTGGGTGTCAGAGACTGGCCACCTCTGACTGGTGGCTGTGCCATCAGCCTGGACTGCTGTTCCCTTCCCTCTGCACTGCCTCCCCTTCCAGACTCGAGGAGGGCATGAGTGAAGTAGAGCAGGGAATGGGGCGGTTTGGCCTGAGCCCGTCCTGGTGTGAGTTTGAGCCCTGCTCTGAGTGGGGGGGTGATGGGTTTGGTTCCTTTGGGGATGGCTGTGCTGGTTGTGAGGCTCCAGGGAGGCTGAGGATTCCTCTTGCTTTGGGCTTTCTGCAGAGTCTGCCTGGCCAAAGGGCTGGGATTTGCATTTGCTTTTGAGCTGCAGCAAATCCAGCAAAGGAGATGATGGTTCCAGTTGCACCTTGTGGGTTCCAGTTTGACTTTTTTCTCTTTCCCTTCCCCTTTCCCCCTCCAGCATCCGGCAGTACGAGCTGGTGGTGCACACGGATGTGAACATGAACAAAGTCTACACGGGGGAGATGGGCCGGCTCAAGAGCTACGAGAACCAGAAGCCGTGAGTGCCAAACCCCCTGGGCAGGGCGTGCACGGGGCAGCTCTTGGCTGATGGCTCCTTGATGTTTGTAACAGCACCTGCTGTGCAGGCAGTGCCATTTCTGCAGCACAGCAGGGCTCTGCCCGAGAGAAACGGGCTCAGATCTCCAGTGGGACTCTGAGATTCCCCAGTAAATGAATCATTCGTGGTGAGGAGATGGCTGTGGTCACACGTGCTGGTTGGCTGGTACAGCCACAGCACCTGTCCTGAACCTTTCCTTGCCTGGAGTGGCCAGTGCATGATGGCTGCTGGCAGTATTGCTGTGGGAAGATGAGCTCTAAAAATTCATTCCAGCCTGAAAGATTTCTTTGAGATGTGACAGTCCCTCCAATCCAGTTCTCTGTCATGTGTCCTTGATGGGACAGAAGCTGTTAACTGCTGGGCTGTGCTGAGAAGGAAAAGGATTTGTTTTCTGTGCCAGTGTGGGGAGCAGCAGATCAGAATTTGGTTTGTGCTGTGGTGCAGTGTGCTTTGGAACAGGAACCACATCATGGGAGCCTGCTGTGGAGGCAGAGGGAGCGTGCCTGGATACAAGGAGCTCTGTGAGCCTGCAGGAGAGTGACCAGAGGGCCTTTGTCTTTCCTTCCAGCCCATTTGATGCCAAGAACCCCTTCCTGGCTCAGGTCACGGAGAACCGCAAGCTGAACGAGGGTGGAGAGCGACACTTGATGCACCTGGAGCTGGATATCTCCAATTCCAAAATCAGGTAGTCCCCTGGGGGAGACTGCTCCTCTCTTTTGTCGGGAGCGAGGAACAAGGATGTGGCATCAGCCTCATCCAGCACTTCAGAAGGGGACCTTGCTCCTTTAAACTGCCCCTCTGGGCTTCTGTACCAGGTACCCCCTGTCAGGACTTGCTCCCAGCTCCTGCACTGCTTTGGGTCCATCTCACCCCACATCCCTGTCCTACCTGAGCAGTCCCAGTTGCAAGAATTCTCAAGGAGTCACTCAATAAATGAGAGGGCAGCAGAGCTGTGAGAGAGGGGAGAGCTGGGGGCTGCTCTTGCCTGTGTTTGCCTGGCTTAGGTGTACAAGCACAGGGGGAATGAAGCCCTGTTCTTAAAACCCTCTCACTGGCTCAAATTCCTTAAATTGTTAGTAAGTCATGAATCCAGATGGCTTAACATAACAGCTGTAGAGGTTTTGAGGAGTTTTGCTCTGGTCTGTCTGGGAGATTGACCTGTCCTTGCTGGAACTCTGGCAAAACTACTGTCACCTGGGAGTTCCCTTGTGAAAACCCTGGGAAACCGTGATCCCACAATGTCACTGCTGGCTCTATGGATCTTGATGGTGCAGTTCCTGGGCATCAGACCTCAGTGTTGTCCTGCTGCCTCTTGCACCAGCCCCCTTGTCTTCTGGCTGAGCTGCTGGGGGTGGTCAAGCAGTGGTGCAGGTGTTCCACGTGCTCTCCTGCTGCTCTCTGCCAGGTACGAGTCTGGGGACCACGTGGCCGTGTACCCAGCCAACGACTCCTCCCTGGTCAACCAGATTGGTGAGATCCTGGGCACGGATCTGGACACTGTCATGTCCCTAAACAACTTGGACGGTGAGTATGGATGACCCCTGGGGGTCAGCAGTTCTCCTTCAGCTGTGGCCTCTGTCCTTCACCCTCAGATCCCATGGGGCACCTCCACATGTCCCACGGCCACTCTCAGTGCTGTGCTGTTTTAGCAGGGGCTTGGAGCCTGCTTGCTGAGAGCAGCTGAAGTGGGTCAGTTGTGAAATGTGGTTAGCGAGCCCATTCAACAACAAATTATGTAACAGCACACTCCTAATTAGGGAGCATCAGCCCACCAGAGCATCCTTCAGCAGCCCCAGAGCTCCTCAGAGCCCTGAGTGTGTGAGATGTTGTTACTCAGTGCTGGGAGGAGGCACAGGCTTGGGGACTGAACTTCCAGGAGGGAGCACTTGCGCTGATCCGAAGAGCTCTTCCTGGGCAGCATTCCCAGCAGAGCTGGCCTCTGGCAGGAGGGAGATGGCAGCTGCTGCCCATCGCGCTCCCGGAGCAGCACAGCCAGACCTGAGGCATCAGCTGTGCTGGCCCAGAAGCCTGAGAGAGCTCCTGGTTTCTAGAGAGGAAGTGGATTTAATGCCCTGCTGGAGCCTGTGGCCCCCTGTGCAGTGTCCTGTGCTGTACAGCCTCACGCTGTCACTCATGTCCCTTATGGACCTCTCAAGGCTGAACAGAATGGCCCCAGCCTTGACTGCTGGCCCAGCTGTACGTGGCTGACAGAGCCTAAGGACACTTTTGAGGCCAGATCTGATGGAGGTCTAAGTGCCCGAGGCCAAATTAGCCATGGAGGGCAGCCCCTGCTCAGCCTGGGGGTTTGTTGGGCTGTGCATGCACATCTCGGGGCAGGGAGCCCGTTGGGGAACACAGGGTGTATTTTTTGCTGCTAAACTGTCAGGCAGCATCTGTGAAACACAAAATGGGCTACTGGGAGATGGAGCTGCCTGGGGAGGGAGGTGATTCAGTGTGGAGCTGGAGCTCTGACCCACAGGCTGCTCTGTCTCCAGCCCTCACTGCGTGTCGCAGCCGGCACAAAACCCCTTAACTTAACAGCGTGAGGCGGACGGTTTTTAACTTTTCTTTCTCTCCCACTTCTCCAGAGGAATCCAACAAGAAGCATCCCTTCCCCTGCCCCACGTCGTACCGGACAGCCCTGACCTACTACCTGGACATCACCAACCCTCCCCGCACCAACGTCCTGTACGAGCTGGCCCAGTACGCCACGGACGCCGGCGAGCAGGAGCGCCTCCGCAAAATGGCCTCGTCCGCTGCCGAGGGCAAGGTGGGAGCCCAGCCCTGCCCAGCTGGGCTGAGCTGGGGGCTGGGAGATCCCCAAAAGGCACCCAGAGAGCCGAGGGGGTGTTTGCCAGCTGTGTTTGGGGAGGTTGTCATGCCCTGTTTGCCCGCAGGCGCTGTACCTCAGCTGGGTGGTGGAGGCCCGCAGGAACATCCTGGCCATCCTGCAGGACATGCCCTCCCTGCGCCCCCCCATCGACCACCTGTGCGAGCTCCTGCCCCGCCTGCAGGCCCGCTACTACTCCATCGCCTCCTCCTCCAAGGTGGGTGTGCTTCCAGCAGGGAATGTGGCTGCGGAGGGACTGCTTCAGCTGCAGCTCCCCTCAGCTGGGGGCTGGGTGCGGGGAGCTTCTCCTGGTGCCATCTGCTGTGAGAGGGGCAGATTTAGTGATCTCCATGCATGGAGTTATCCCAGCTCCCACAGGGTCTGTGGAGAGTCCCACGCTGCAGCCAGCTGTGCTGATACCACCACGCTCCCTGGAGCCCTGCTCCTCTCTGCCCATTTGCCTAGCAAGGTAGCATTTTAGGGGCTGGTCAAAAGTCACTCCTTGTGCCTGAAGCCCTGAGCTTGCTGGCAACCTCCAGGAAAGCTCAGCGGTCCCGTGACAAGTTGAGGACAAGACAGAAGCCCCATGAGGGGCACATGGGGAGGAATAGCTGTCCCAGTGTTAAAATTAGGCTAAACTTTTCCCTATCCCTGAGCACAAGGGACTGAGCTGTGGGGTTGCCAGGGCTCCTTCTCTGCCTGGTGCTAACACCCCTTCCCTGCAGGTGCATCCCAACTCCATCCACATCTGTGCCGTGACGGTGGAGTACGAGACCAAGACGGGCCGCCTGAACAAAGGGGTGGCCACCAACTGGCTCAAGAGCAAGGTGCCTGACCAGAACGGGAGCAGCTCCCTGGTGCCCATGTACGTCCGGAAGTCGCAGTTCCGGCTGCCTTTCAAGCCCAGCACGCCCGTGATCATGATCGGGCCGGGCACTGGCATCGCCCCCTTCATCGGCTTCATCCAGGAGCGGGCCTGGCTGAAGCAGCAGGGTGAGTGCCCAGGAGCTCCCCTGGGGGCTGGAGCTGCTGCAGGACTCAGTGGTTGCCTCCAAGGTGCAGCTTGGCTGCTCCTGTTGCTGGTGGGCCCAGCCAAAAGCAGAGAGGTGGGGCAGGGTGAACAGCAGCCCAGTGGTTTTGCCCACAGGAGGTTGCTTGGTCCTTCTCTTGGCCATGGAGGGTGTTTGGGGGCAGATAGAGCTGAGACACTTCTCTGACATCTGCCACCACCACACCTCCAAATAACCACTGAGTCAAGTCACTCAGACTGGATTCTAGAGCCTGTGGCCACTTCTGGGAATCAGTCTTGAGCTTCCCCTTGTAACCAGAAGCCGTCGTGCAGCTCTGCGAGCCCAGGGGAGGGGAGAGCACAGGGTTGGGGGTTGCTGGGAGTGGCAGGACAGGGGGAGGTGGGGAGGGGGCAGGGCTGGGGCCAGCTGACGGGGGCTGTGTGACCCTGCAGGCAAAGAGGTGGGTGAAACGGTGCTGTACTACGGCTGCCGCCACGAGCGCGAGGACTACCTGTACCGGGAGGAGCTGGCCCGCTTCCAGAAGGAGGGAGTCCTCACCCAGCTCAACGTGGCCTTCTCCAGGGACCAGGCTGAGAAGGTACCACACTGCTCCCCCTGCCACTTGTTCCTGCTGCCCACCATCCCTGCCATGGCAGGCAGGAGCACCCAGCACTTCCCCTGTCTCCCAGAGCCATGAGCACAGCCTTGGCTTCCCCTCCCTCTCCAAGGCCTGTGGTGTGGGGGGCTCTGCCCCTCTCTCCTCACTCCCACCTTGTTTCCTGCCAGGTTTATGTCCAGCACTTGCTGAAGAAGAACAAGGAAAATGTCTGGAAGCTGATTGATGAGGGGATGGCTCATATCTATGTGTGTGGGTAGGTCTGGGGGCAGGACAGGGACTTGGGGGCAATGTTCCTATTCTCAGGAAAAGGAGCGTGACTCAGTTTCCCCAGCTGTGCCTTACAAGCCCTGGGAGGGTTATGCTGTCCTGACTCAGAGGAGGGCAGGGGGGCTGGGGTGAGCAAACCCTCTGGTGTCCAGGGGGGAGGTGACAGGGCTGTGTGGCTCTGCCGTGGTGTCTCACTCACATTCCCCGTTCGCAGCGACGCCCGGAACATGGCCCGGGACGTGCAGAACACCTTCTACGAGATCGTGTCCGAGTTCGGGAGCATGAGCCAGCCCCAGGCCGTGGACTATGTAAAGAAACTGATGACAAAGGGCCGCTACTCCCTGGACGTGTGGAGCTAAGAGCGGGGCTGGCGGGGCCGGGGAGAGAACAGGTCCCCAGGCGTGGGCCAGGGGAGCTGGCAAGTGCCTGCTCGCCCACTGCTGCTGTGGGTGACGGTGTCGTCCCCAGCCCGCAGCTACCCCGGTGTCGCTCCCAACCCCTCCTGGGCCTCAGCAGCCCCGCCGGGAAGGGGTTGAGAGGGGCAGGGGGGTAGCTCAGGCTGCTCTCTGGGTGCCACCAGCACCTCAGGGCGCACCCCGTGGCACCAGCGTGTGCCTTGAGGCCAGGGACATCAGGGGCACAGCCGCTGTGGGGCAGGAGGGACGGACGTGGCCAGGGAGCTCTGGGCTCCCTCCCTGAACACGGGGTGTTGGGCTGGAGCCCACCCTGGCCTGCAGGGACAGCGGAGGGCTGCAGGGGCTGTGCTCGGGCTGGGCTTGAGGCTTTGCCTCCCTCCTGCCACCCCTCTTGGCCCAGCTGTAGGGTGTGGGGCTGGCTGGCAGCCGGCTCTGGGCACAGAGCTGTCCCGTGGCCCACCACATCCTGCTCCAGTCCCGCTCCAGCACCAGCGGGAAGGGGGTGGCTCCTCTCCCTTGGGAACACCCGGTTTGGGAGGCGGGGGCTCCGTCGGGCCCTGCTCGCTCCCCGGGGCCCGGCAGCTCCCCCGAGCCCAGCCCCTCCCTCACGCCGTGTACGGTCATTTTTTAAATACTGTTTTTATTTTGAACATCTTTGTGATTTAAGCATGGGGAAAAAAAAAACCCAACAAAAAACCCAGACTTTCAGGCTGGCCAATGATTGTAAATTATTTAAATACATTTGCCCTTGGAATAAAAATACTGTGTCTGGAGTTTGCTTCCTGCATTCTCTCTGCTCAGCCAGAGGGAGGAGGGAGGCAGGAGGAGCAATGAATGATAACGGGGAGGAAATTTGGGGATGTGGTGGCAGCTCTGGGTTTAGGCTGAGGGCAGCCCCTCCCCTGAGTGCTGGGCTCTGGGAGGAGAGGGAGGATGGCAGTGGGGGGCTCTGGATTGGGGTGCAGCTGTGCCCACCCTGCTCTTTGGTTCTTCCAGAGCTCCCAGTGCTGGTACAGCTGGTGCAGGGTGTCTCTTCCCCACCTGCAGGGACACTGATGTCCTGCTGGCCTCCTTGGGTGGCCACAGCCTGTGCAGGATGTGCACGGGAAGGAGACCCCCCTGCACCCCAGGCTGGAGGAAGTGCACAGGGAGATGACTTTTCATAGAACCGTTGGTTCATTTAGGCTGGAAAACCCCTCCAAATCATGGAGTCCAACCCTTAACCCAGCACCGCCAAACCCACCACTCACCCATGTCCCCAAGTGCCACATCTACACGGCTCTTAAATCCCTGCAGCGATGGTGACTCCACAGCTCCCTCTGTCAGGGCTGGACAACCCTTTTTTGTGAAGACATTTCCCTAAATATCCGATCTAAACCTCCCCTGGCGCAACTTGAGGCTGTTTCCTCTTTTCCCACTGACCCCCACCTCCACCTTCCTTCCAGGGAGGCTGTGTCAGGACCCACTCCCTGATGAACCAAAGCCGCAGAGCAGAGAGTGGAAGCTGTTCCCAGACTGTCCCGGTGCCCTGGGGCAGCTCCTTCCCTTTATTTTCACACGTGCACCCTCAGGAGGTGCCAGCCTGGGGTGCTGCTTGCACAGCTCCAGCGGGAGGCCTGGACCAGGCTCCTGCTGCTCCCACCCCTCCCGTGCCCCAGCCGCCCCTTCCCTGCAGATTGGAGGCGAGGGAGGAACTGGGGCACAGCTGGAATCCAGGGCTGGGCACAGCCCCAGTGCCCTGGGAGTGACGAGGCTGCCCCAGGAACTCTGCCTTCAACTCGCAGGGGCTGCCCTGGGTGCGGGGCTGGGGGGGAAGAGGGGGAGCCTCGAGCACCCCAGGAGCTGTGTGAAGCCGTCCCTGGACGCTGCCTTGTCCCAGTGGGGTGGGGAGCACCAGCATCCAGAGGACATCCCAGTACAAGGGAGAGGAGTAGCTGTCCCAAGCATCCTGCTCTTTGGGTGTGGAAGGCAGCCAGGACAGGAGGTGCAGGGTGCTCCTGACTCCAGGTGAGTGACTCCAGCACGGATCCAGCCCCATGGTGAGCACATGGACTGTCCAGGAGCAGGCCCCAAGCTCTGTGCCACACCCAGGCCTCCAAGGAATGGGATGAGACGCCAGAGTCCGGACGGAATCGAGGAGATGCGGATAGGGGATGGAGCCGGTGGGGAGAAACAGTCCAGGCCCCCACACTGCCCCACTTCAATTCTCCTTCGTGTCCTTGTTCTTGTTCTGAATCTTCTGGTGGACGACGCGGAGGGTGGTGAAGAAGTTGCCCAGGAAGAGGATGAAGAAGGGGAGGCCGCACATGAGGACCTGTGGGAGGACAGGCAGGAGTCAGCAGGAGGGACCTGCCTGGGGCTCCCCCTCCCAGGGCATTCCCAGGAGCCTCCTTACCTGCCACTCCTTGCACTCGGGGTGCTGGATCATGCGGAACAGGGTGATGGCGTTGTAGAGCTGCCAGAACTGCAGGAGAGAGGGGATTTGGGGGAGTTTCAGAGGCTCAGTCCCAGGCTGGCGCTCACCCAGCTGCTACCTCTGTGTGTAAACCCCACACCGACCTCGTGTGAGGGCAGTGAAACCCCAGCCAGGCTCAGGGCCAGAGGGCTCCTTCCCAGCCAGGACATCCCCCCTGTTTCAGGCCAGCTGGAGCCCAAGGGTCACGAGGAAGCCTCGGACCAGCCTTTGGCCATCGGCCTCAACCATCTGACCAAGGAAGGACTCGATCCTTTGCAGCAGCAGCTCGAAGCTGGAGCTCAGGAGGGCTGTGGAAAGGCCTTGGAAAGGTTCTCAGCGCAGCCCCTCTGCACTTGAGGCAGAACCACCCCAGCTCGCCCTCACCCCAGCTGTGGAGGCGATGGGTGCCTGGGAGGGAAAGGCTCAGCATTTGTTGGAAGCATTTCCCTGCCCCACCATCCCGTATCACATGGCTGTGGCAGCCTGTGGGGCCTGTGCCAAGTCCAGGCCCCCGAGCACAGCCGGAATGTGGCACATCCCGCTCCCACCCGAGGCTCTGGCATCTTGCAAGGACTGGTGCAGCCTCACCTGCCCGAAGAAGAGGAAGGGAAGCAGGAACGTGAGGCCCCTCCACATCCAGGACTGGAAGCCCTCTGCAAAGGATGAAGGTTTTCGTGAGGACCCGGAATGGGCTGGTGGAGAGGGGATGGAGCCCAGCTCCTCCAGAGGTGGGCAGGGAGGCTCAGTGCCCACGCCATGCCTGGCTGAGGGGGTGCTGCCATTCCAGCCTCACTGTGGGCACTGGCAGGGGGGACAGTGGCAGGGACTCCTCATCCAACACAGGGCTCTGGGCTCCAGTGGAGCTGGCCCTCAGCTCCTGCCCTCGGTGTCACGGGGCCAGGGAGGTGACAGCCCTCAGTGCCTGGGGTGTTGGAGGGATGTTTCATGTCTGAAGGAGCATCCTAGGGAAACCTTGGGTGCCCAGAACCACATCCACGGCCACCTCACATCCTGAGGGAGCCAGCTGTGGGCTGGTGGTGCCAGCAGAGCAGGAGGAGGGGGACCATCAGCCTGTGGGGTGGTGCTGCCCCATGGGAGACGCTGCTCTGGGAGCTCTGGTTTGACTCGTAGCTTTTACTGTTCCTGCCACTGATAAAAGTGACCCCAAACCAAAGTGTCACCGTTCCTTCAGTGGAACCCACAGCTCCCGGCGAGCTGAGCACCAGCTGAGCTGGGAGGAGGCTGCTGGCAGCCTGGGACCACCAGCAAGGGGCCATCCCACTTACCCACAGTCAGATCCATGTTGTGCCTCTCCCCCAGCGCTCGCAGGCGGTACAAGCACCCACTCTGGTAGTAATACTGCAGGAACTGCACAAAGCCTGCAAGGAGAGCATGGCTGCTGTCAGCAGCTGCCCAGGGATCACCTTCCAGCCTCAGCATCACCCCACAAAGGCCACCCGAGGCCCAGGGAACCGCCAGGTGAGCTGAGGGCTGTGAGCAGCTGCAGTCAGGTCTCCACTGTGCTGCAGAGCTCTGAGCACCTGGGGCTCAGTCCTGGTCCCAGCACACGTGGCAGCACTTACTCTGGTACATGGAGAAGGAGAGAAACTGGTTCCTGAACATCTGGTACATGAGCCCATCTGGCCTGTGGAGAGACGGTGCTGCCTGGGGGACGTGGGGCTGGGAGGGGACAGCCAGCCCTGCCTGTCCCACAGCCCCTACGGCCCCTTGGCCAGAGCTGCCCACAGCCCAGGCAGCCTCCCACGGGACAGGGGACACAGACTTACCACGTCAGCATGACACCTGAGAGGAAGGTGGAGATGTAGTGATGGAAAACCCACCAGCCTTTGATCCTGGAGGGCGGACACAGAGAAGCAGTGTCAGGTCTGGAGCCCAAGTCCAGAGCCAAAGGCACCCCAGGAGAGTGGAGCAGCCCAGCCCCAGCCGCCCCACAGCTCCCAGGGCTGGTTAGGAAACGGAGCAGGACCCAGGGCCTCGGGGCTGGGCAGCACCAGGGCCCTTCCAGCTCCACCTTCCCGCGCCGCCTCCGCACGGGAGGTTCCTCCTGCCCCGCTCCTGCGGCTCCCAGCAGGGTTTGCCACACACCCTGAGTAGGAGGGAGCTGCTCCCCTGTGACGGCTCCCAGCTCTCCCAGCCCTGCAGAGAAGGCCCAGCCCCCTGCACGCCCCTCCCCGGGCCCAGGGGACTCACTTGGAGCCGTTGTTGATCAAGATGCTCTCGCGGATGGTGAGGGTGCAGTAGTACCACACCAGGAGGAAGTTAAAGACGGCGTCTGTCACCCTGGGTCACACAGAGCGGGGTGTAAAGGCACGTGCTGGGGACACAGGCACCGTGACAGCCCGTGGGACACCCACCCCAAGGGCAGGGACCTGCGTCCCACCACCCACCACGCCAGCCACAAAGGCCACCCCACCTCCAGGACAGTGTCCAGATGCTTTACCAGGATCTCCTGTTCAGCTCTGGACATTCCAGGACAGGAAAAAAGGACAAGGGGGCTCTGGGAGGAGATCTCTGCCCAGCACCAAGCCAGACTCACCTGGAGTTGAGGAGGAACCGACAGGAGAAGGAGACAATGAGTAGGATGATGGTGAGGTAGAGCTTGAACTTCTCGTACTCGTCTTTATATGCAAACCTGCAGGGAAGCACAAGGACAGCCCTGGAGCAAGGGGGCTGCTGGAAGTTTGTGTCCTCCCACCCCACCTGGCTGGGTAGAAGTGATGTTCTGTTGGGAACCTCTGGGACACACTCAGGAACAACCTCACCTTGGGGGCATTTCTGAGAGCAGCCTGATGCTGCTTCCACACATCTGGGACACCTCTGAGCACCCCAAACCACCCCAGCCTGGTGGGTGGCCCTGGTGGGGAAGCTGGGCAGACTGGGATCTGCACAGGTCTCCAAGGGGAGGATTGGGGAACAGAGGGGACACAGGCTCCTGGCTGGGCACCTCTGCCACGGGGACAGCTCTTGTGGGCCAAACCCAACTTTTGGTGTTTCCCCAAGGGAAGAAGAGGGGGCTATCCACTGTCTGTCTGTCCTGGAAGTCCCTAACACGGTGGAAACATGGACACAGCTTAGGTGAAGGATCCTATTAACTTGTCAGAGCTAATGGTCCATCCCAGCCCAGTGGCAGGAAGGTAAGGGGGAACCAAGGATTTGGCTGATTCTTGGGAAATAATGCAGAAAACAGGAAGGGCATCTACACCAGGTGAGCCAAGCCAGCCCCGTGTCTGCCCAAGAGGAGCCGTTGTTCCTGGTGCCAAGGGGATCCCAAGCCAGGAAAATCAGAGGTGCAGCCGTACTTGGCCTGTTTGCTGAGCAGCGTCACGTTCACGTTGCCGAGCACCAGACTCAGGTACAACCTGGGGAGAGAGCAGAGTGTAAGGACAGGGACCTGCCTGTGGAGCTGTCCCCTCTTGTGCCACCAGAGGGGCCAGGGATGAGCCCCCAGGTGTTTCCACTCAGAGCTGCCAGGCACAAAGCCTCTGGAATCCCCTCCCAGGGGCAGGGGGGAGCACACACCCCACCTCCCACAGGCACTGGGGTGTTCGCCGGGGCTTCCCTGCGGGCACAACCACTGTCCAAGGGCGGGTGAAGGCCCTGAGCAGGCAGGGGAGTGAGGGGCACGAGGGCAGCACTGCTGGCTCCCGCCCAGGCGTCCTTGGGGAGCCCAAGTGGAGCTGCACAGCTGTGACACCGCCGGGAGCAGGGTGACAGCTCTGGGGTCTGTGCCTGCGGCGTTACAGCCACAGGGATGTGGAGGGTGGCCCTGGTGTCCCACCCGGACCTGAGGTGCCTCTCACCCGTTCTTCTTTGGCAGGTAGGCCTCCATCTCAAAGAACACGTTCTGCCTCTCTTTAATCAGGCTCTGGGTCTCTTGGATGGACGCTTCCTGCTCGGGAGTTGCTTGGGCTTTGCATCTGGGGAGGAAGCACAGGCACTGGCATCAGGAGAGCCTCTGTAACGTGATCAGCACGTGCTGGCACTCCACGGGAGACTGGCTCGGGGAAGGACACCCCAAGGACAGGGAGGGTGGATGGCAGGCAAGTCCACAACTCCATCTGCAGGGCGAGCTCCTCTGTCAGGCTGGGATGTTGCTCCAGAGAAGGGAGCAAGGTGAGGTGGGTGTCTCACCCTCAGGAAGGATGGGGAGAGCTTTGTGCAGGAGGGGAGCACTTCATGGTACCTGCAAAGCCCTTGCAAGCTCTGAACTGCAAATGGGGCACAAATCAGGGCAGAGGAAAGGGGGGCTGGGGAAGATCAGCCTCCCCCCAGCACTTGGCCGCAGAGGTTTGCGTTTGAGACATGAGGTGAGCTCAGCAGCCCCGTCCTCGCTGCTCTCCCCTCCTGTGCTGCCACAGAGCACTGACTCACTTTTTGAGGGAGAGCGACAGCTCCTTCAGCCGCTTCTTCTGCCGGGCGATGGAGCTGGAGATCCCATCCTGGAGCTTGGTCAGCTCCTCGAGTTTCTGCTTGTACAGCTTGTGGTTGTCCTGGGAAGGAGAGACCAGCACGCATTAGAGCTGCCTGCCCAGATACCTCTGTCCTAGGGCCCTCTGTGATGCCTCTGTTAAAAAATGTCCTTAGTTTCACCTGTGCAGCCGCTGGGTGAGAGGAGGGGTGGCTGCAGAAGGCCAGGTGTGTTTGGGGACAGCCTGCAGCCAGCCCTGCTTCCATGGGGATGCCCATCCCCGATCCCAAGCAGGCTATCCACAGGGTGTTCCCATGTTCGGGACACCAATGACTGCACACAGCAGATAGAAAAGATTTGGGAATAAACGATCTCTGGGCCAGGGTACAAATGTGACAAGAGCAGTGGCTTTGAGTGCTGGGACAGGACGAGCAGCTCTTTGTGCCTCCAGGTCTCCCAGCCCCAACTTGTGGCCTTGGGGCTCCATCTGAGCACCCCTGGGAAGCTGGAAGGAGCCTGTCAGTGAGCTGGACAAAGAGCACAGGCTCCCAGCAGGGCTGCAGCCAAATGCCCGGTAACCCAACCGCACCTGGATAAGGCTGGATGCATTTCTCCACTATATTTAGTACGGAAAGGGGAGAGCTGCTGGATCAATGCTGCAGCTTGTCCAGGTCAGCTGGAAAACAGCCTCACCTCGGCCACAGCAGCCTGGACGCCACCTCCAGCAGGGAATTACACACTGCCCGCAACAACCCTTGGACTAGACCTTGGCACGCACAACCTTTAACCTCTGCAGCTCTTATCGACCACTTGATCACCAGATCTTAAAGTTGTTCCCAAAGGAGAAAGGTGAAACTGAGAGCAGAGAAGGGACCTTCTCCCTCAGGTGACAAGCAGCGGCAAGGAGGGAATGAATCCCAGCTATCCCGGCTATAAGCAGTGATTTATGTCCCTGATTTATCCCAGGACATTCCCTGCTTGACCATCGAGCGTTCATGCTGCCATCTGGAGTCACCTCCTTCTGGCTCTGGAGTTAACTGCGAGCAAGTGGCTTTTGTGACAGGTCCTTCAGCCGTGCCAGCATCCGAGCTCCACGCTCGGAGACAGCCGGGATCAGGAGCCACCCCGGGAGAGGCTTCCAAAGGGAAGGGCCAGCGCTGCGTGGCTGCACACAGGGCTCCAAGTGGGCGACCCGGGACATCCACGCAACCCTTATGGAGCAAGAGGAGGTTTCTCAAAGCCTCCCTTGCCCCAGATCTGGGCACAGCAGCGACGTGTCCGCAACAACATCCGCTTCGCCCCGCTCCCGGGGGGGAAGGAGGGGGAAAGGGAACGGGTGCAGCTGCAGCCGAGTGACCCGAGCGGCAGCAGGAGATGTTGGCCAACCTTTCCCTTGGGTGACCCTGTGTGAGCTGAACCCTGCCCACTCCTTCCCCGGCAGGCAGCGCCCTGGGGATTACACAAAGCAGATGGAAGCACCTCTGATAGCAGTCACCTTCCTGGCACGGAGCCCCCGGCCAGCCCCGGCGGTGACAGGGTACGGCAGTCGGGACACGGTGCCTGGCTGAAGCGTGCCTGGATTCCGGGACACCTCAGCTCCGCCGGCCGGTTCCCCCGCGGGGCTGGCTGGCTCCGGGCTGCCCCGTGCCGGGCTGAGAGGAGCGATAAGCAGCGAAACGACATCTGCGCACCTCGTCCGGCCGTGCCACGCCAGGCGGTGCCGTTCCCCGCTCCCAGCTGGAAAACCGGGAGATCTGTGGTCTCCACGCCACGTCCACGGCGGGCTGGGGCATCAGCCCGGGGTACCCCGCTCTGAGCCAGCCCCGTGCCCCGGCACAGCCTGGCACCCCTGTCCTGCTCCGAAACGCTTTGCCCCAACGCACAAGGCTCGTACCCGAGGGCTGGGACACGGGGGGAAAGCACCCGGACTCCAGAAGGGAGAGCCCGGCTGCCCGCGGTACCCGCTGGGGATGCTGCGGGGCACCCGCGGGGGATCCCCCACCCGGGAGCCGGTAACCCCGGCGTGCCCCGCTCGGCCGGAGCGCTCCCTCGGCCCCTGCCCGGGGGTGTCCCGGGCCCGGTGGTACCTGGATGCGCTGGTAGCCGTCCTGCAGCTCCTCCCACTC
>VZRQ01007831.1:27987-54787 GCA_013397975.1 Machaerirhynchus nigripectus | reverse complement strand
GGCGACGGGCGGTGCTGGGGCCACGCCCCCTTCCGGACACGCCCCCGGGCGGGGCCTCGGCGGGGCGGGGCCTCCTTTATTCTGTGTTTCCCTCCAAAGTGGCGCCCCAAAACCCGAAATTCCCATCAATCGCAGCCCTTCGCCGGAGCGCCGGGCTGTGGGAGGTGCACCGGGCTCGCTCTCAGCTCGGGCAGCTCCCGGGGCGCATTCCCGGCCCTGGCCGCGCGTGTCAGAATGACGAACGCAAACGCGCCACTAAATCCCAAACACAGAGTGCTGCAAAGCCCGGGAGTGTTTTTTCTGTCATGTTTTATTTTGTGATGTCAAAGAACAGAATTCGGAGTGCTGTAAGAGAAAGGACGGCACTGAGTTTAGGTTTCATGTGACAGCACTGAGGCTTTAAAATTACCAGCTGTGCCCAGAGGTTTGGTTGTAGGATTAGAAGGCAACAAATGGGAAGGGTGGTCTTGTCAACAAGCCAGCCAGCGAGTCTGGCACTTACAGGGCACTCACAGGGCACAGGGACTTCTGAAACAGGGAAATTCTCTAGTCACCTCTCCGGGCTGGAAGTGGGCACAGACTCCAAATTTACTCCATTTAGCTTCCAGACCATGGATAACAAACCTTTACAGAGATAACCCTACTGACTGCCCCACAGCTGTGGGCATAATCCCCTTTGCTTGCAAAAGAGTCGAGCTGTGTCTAACGGGCCACATCCTGCAGGACCTGAATCCCCAAACTGCCACCTCCTACAGCCCAGGTGAGTCCCCCGGAAGGCTCCAAATCTTGACCCAAAATGACATGGAGCTAAAGAGGAAAGCTTTTCCATTACTTTTGGGTCTTTTTTCACACAGCATTCAAGTGACTTTCCCCCCAGAAAGGGGAAGGGAAGTGGCTTTCCCTGTGGGATGTTCTCTGTCAGTAATTTGGTCCAGAGATGTCTGTGGCTGGGGCCCCATAGATTTGGGTCTCCCAGGCTGAGAGCTGTTCCACAAAGCCCGGGTTTGGTCTTATGTTCATTTGGCATTTCTGAAGGTATTTCCAAGCTCTCTGTAAACAGAAGGAAAGTAAAGAAGTGTTAGGAATCAAACAGAAAGTGACTCTTGGGTATTTTCACAAAGCAGCTACACTTCAGTCAGCACAGCTTTGTATTTGCTCCCTGTGCAGGACAGCAAGAACTTGCTGGGAGGACTTTGGCTACCAAAGTGGGGACAGGCTGGATCCAGATGTGGACTTGAGAGAAGCCTGTCCACTTCATGCTCTGCTCTCCTGGATACAAGGACATCTCAGGCTGCTTTCACTACCTGTCAGGTATTTATTCCATTTTACTCCAGTGGAGCAGAGCAATGCAATCCTGGATTTTCTACCCTAAAATGCTGTTCCTTCCACAGATGATAAGCAAAGCAGTGAAGTATCAGCTATAAAGGTTATAAAGCAACAAAGGTTATCACGTTTTTGGATTGGTGTGACCTGATGTGGCAGAGCAGTTATGACCCTGCAGTTATCCCACTGCATTAATTACAGCCATCTTAATTATTTGTTAGCTCCGAATAATCACCTAGAAACTCTGACACACACAGGGCAGATCCACCAGCATTACTCCAGCTGCATCCCTGGGTTTTCCTGTCAGTGCTCATCTTCTGCTCATAAAGGAGCTTGCCCCCTGCACTTGGAGGGCTGATTAAGTGTAATGAGACCAAAGGTCAGCAGATAGTGCTCCATTGGTTTGTTTTGCTAATCTTGCTGATTCTGCAGGCCCTGAGGCTGATCTTCCAATATTTACTCCTCTGGGTCCACAGTGTGGGTGTCTCTAGTTCCCCTGGACTCGACAGATCTCCTCACATGTTGATCACTAATAGAACCAGGGGCTGCACATCCCAAATCTGCCTTGCTTTTGCCTTTTTGGAAGCTTTCAAAGATCTTTGCCTGGATTGGCTGGAGGATCACACGGGAATCTGTTGCACTGCTTTTGTCTGCAAGAAACAAACTTGTCTGCCAGGGTAATCCCCCAGGAAAGCTTTGCCCAGCCAACAGTGGGCAAGCACTGCCCTGTCAACCTCTTTTTTTTGGCATTTAGTAAAATGCTGAGACCAACCTCCTGAGAGGAATGGCAAGGCTCAGCCTTTGACTTTTGCACTGCCACTGGAAGCACATTCTGTGATTCCGTGTGTGAGTGGCTGGTTATCAGCCTGCAGGAGCAATCACAGCCCTGCTAGTGCAGGGACTGAACCGTGTCTGAGCCCTGCTGGCACCCTCAGCCTCTAATTACCCACTGGCACACAGCCATGGAAAGAGCTTTCCTCTTACGTTGGACATGTTTGCACAAAATCAATCACCTTATTAGACCCAGCTTTAGTGAAGTTTGGATCAATCCTTTCAAGCTCCCAAACTTTCCAAACAGGGGTGAGGTTTTTAAGGAGAGGCTGGTCAGTTCCCATGGGAACTCTCCTGCTCCCTGTTGGGAGGCACCAGGAGATGATGCCTGTGTGTTGTGTGCAAAGGGAGAAAGGCCTGGCACCAGAGCAGAGGCCACCAGGCTCTTGCACAGCCAGGCCATTCCTAGCCATCCTTCATTCATTTCTTTCATTATTCAGAGCTGTGGAACAGCCTGTGCTGGCCATCTAACCTGTACATCCCTCCTGGGCAAGTATTATCCCATTCCTGATTTCTACACAGGAGTGTCCATGGGAGGGGATTGCTTCTGGAGGAATAAAATAGGATTTTGGAAGAAGTCAGTGCTGAAGTCAATGGTAAATGAGAGCCCTGCAAACACTGGGTTCTGAACTTCCCTGTAACCTCATGGAATTAAAAGACAGGATTAACTGCAGTAGCTTCTGCTCTTTTCCTCAAATCCAGGAGAGAAACACAATGTTCTGTACCCACAGCTTTAATTTTATAGCCCTTTAGTTAAGTAGGGAAAACAAAAATATCACAGGTTCTAGAGTAAGCACTCACAGATCCAAAATCACACCTAAGCCACCCCCTTAATGGTCTGAAGAAGACACAATCTCAAATTATATGATCAGTTCCATTATCAGGTGGATATTGTGCATGAAATCACAGAGAATGTCTTATTACTACAGTGATGGGGCTTCAGGAAGAGAAATGAAGTGCAGAGACAGTTTCTGTGGGTACTGTGCCAGTGACATACCTGCAGGGAAAAGCGGCAGGAATGCATCAGATAGGCCATGGTGACTGTGCTGCACCGGCTTATCCCCAGGCTGGAGAACACCAGCACTGCTCCCACGTCCAGCTGAGCATCTGAGGCAAGAAATGCCAATCACAAATTAGTGATCTGGGAAATGGAGCTTCCCGTGGCAGAGTCAAGCACTTATTTGGTGACAGCTGACAGGGGGGCTGCAGCCTGAGCGACAGGAGCCCTCAGGAACCCTGACAGCAGCAGATGGACACTGCCAGCTCCCATTTCTGTAAGCATCTGCCTTTCTTAAAAATCCACAGTTAAAACATGGCCTCGAAGAGCAGCACCAATGACAATGACCCATCAGTGCTTCATTAAACATCGGTGTCACCTTCACATCAGGGATCTGAGGAGAAGTGGCCTTTCATGACCTGTCAGCTGTGGTCAGCATCACAAACTCTCCCCAGACACGTTTAAAGGTATGGAAATTTTATTTTGTCTGGAAGATTGCATATTTAATTAATAACCTTTTAATTCTTCCTCTCTCTCTCTAGACAGAATGATGTTTTAAAAATATTAGCAACTGAACTCCAGAATTCATAGAGCAAAGCCTTTTTAGTGTTGTCAAGATGTTTTGTTTGTTCTTTTTTTCCCCCCAAGCAATTACCCAGCCTTTTAAAACTTATTTCTATTGTGAGATCCTGGTTCTGTCCTAAGATCTGAGTAGAACTGGCCTCACTCCAACATGCACCTGGCATGAGGACATGCACACCCCTCTTGGAGTATGCGGAGAGCTTTAGTCTCGTGTTCTAGTTTGAGTAATCTGCTCTCCATTGCCAAGTAAACAGTTCCACTATCAGGTAAACAGTGTAACACTTCCACAAGTGTTGCTAATAGACTCTTGTAGTCTGGTTTGGAAACAGCCACAAACTGTTTGTGATGTGAGAAGGAAACTTCTGAAATACTACTGGGAAAAGCATGAGGCACAATGAAAGGCAAGTAAGCGAATGTCAACATTTAGGTGCACCAAATAATGAAATTCAGTTAAGGACTACCAAATCATATCCTCAAATGTTTCTTTGTGTGCACTTGTCATGTCTGATATTGTACTTGGATTAAGGTCTGTGGGGTCAGGGTGGTCTTTTGCTTCTGCCTCTGTCCAGCGCAGCTCAGCAGGGCCTTGGTCTGTGGCAGGTGTTATTTGATAAGCGTGATAAAAGATAACAACATGGTTGGACAGCATCAGGATGGAGCTGCAGGAGCCGTGTCTGCTGTGCAGCTGCAGACACTGAGCTGCAGTGTGTTTTTTCTTGCCCTATCTGATGTAATCAGCTGAAGGCAGGTTGATGCTGTCCAACCTGAAAGTCTTCCTGGGCCCTACGGTGGGTCTGCACTGCAAATCACAAACATGATCAATGCCTCGTGCTGAGTTCTCTAATGTGTGTCACACTCTGGTTCAAATAAAGTTCTGGTGGCTGAAGATTTGGGCTGGTCAGAGTCAAAGGGTTGTTGCAAAGGAACAAGAGGCAATCCTATGAAGCCCTGGTAGACACCTTGCACAAAGCCTTTTCAGACTGGGTGGAAAGCTCCCTGTTATTGGAGTGAGGTATCCTTTAAAGTGAGCAGGGACATCAGTGTCAGATGCCCTGTAAAATCTCCTCTTTGTCCATCAGGCTGGTTGGTTAGTGAGGCAGCTCTGTTATCCATCAGGGTGTGGGCTTGCTTACCCTCCTGTCAGGCCTTCCTGTCACTCCCATCTAATATCCTACAGTGAGCAAGGTCTCAGGAATTCCAGATCACGATCCACTCACCTATGAAATGAGTAATGGTGGGGAAGGAAGAAAAGAGATCTGCTTCGAGTGAATCTGGAACAGGTACATGGAGGGATTTACCTCCTTCTGCAAACCTGGAAAAAGAGCACACAGACCACGTGGAGCAGAGAAGCAGCTTTGACATGCTGTGTTTGTTGGAGGCAAGGTGGTAATTTTCTTTGCTGTTACATGTGTGAGTTTTTCATCATCATCATCATTAACATGATAAGGGATTTGTTATGGTGAGGCACAGAGATGGTTGTAACACAGAACCAGTTTAATCACTGATTTTCCATTTCAGTGGTATCAGCATTGATTTCTTAACCTGCAGCTGAGACATAAATGAAAACAGATGAACTGAAAGCAGGTGTGCTTTCACAGAGTGTGTGTTGGCAGTTTTGTGGAGCCCCCCAGTTCACTTCATGTGGTTTTCTATGGCAGCATCTCCTCCTTCCACAGACTCAGAGGACTCACGGGGCAAACAATTGGTGAGGAATTTCCAAAATGTGAAAGCATATCATGCAGAGGGAATGGGAATATTACCCACAGTGCAGAGACATTCCTTTGGAGCCAAAGGCATGAGAAATGTCTGCTGGTGCACATGTCCTGGGGTGGGTAACTGGATTTGTTACTTTGTTTGGGTCACCACCTTGAGAAATGCCACTGGGTTTTTCACTGGGTGAAACTGCATTTCCAGCAAGGCCTGCAGGCTGAGCTGACTGGTCATGGACAGAGTAGATAAGGAAGGAAGACCAAAAATGTGACATATTAGTGATTTAGCTTTTACACTGATGTGTTTCAGAGATTTTGCTCTGAAAGCTATTTGGAGATACAGGTTTTTCCTGAAGAGTGGTGGTATGTGATAAACTTGAAATACCAAGGGCTTCCCAGTCCTCCTCTTACCCAATTCACCTGTGGCAGGGTCAGGGGCTGCAGGACTGTGTTGCTGTTGTGCTAACTCTGGAGCAGGAATTAGAAAAATGAGCATGAAATGGCACTGGAATCTGCACAGAGGTTTCCTTGCAATGTCACAGGCACTGGTTCCCCTGTGAATAAACTGTTTCACCTCATTTTCTCACATCATGGACACTGGTGAGGATAAGCCTTGAACTGTTTAACTTACAGTGTTACAGGCTGTTCACAGACGTTGACCAGTGCTTTGATCTTCAGATCTCTCTGAATTTGTTTGTCACTGGCCTGCTTGAAATTGCCCATATATAACTTTTCAGGAAGTATTTCTACAGGGTATGGCTGGAAGGTGTCTAGTTCCTGCCAGAAAGAAACCACAGGCTCAGGTTAGAGAGTGTCTTTGCTCCCATTAGCTTGGTAAGTTTTAAACAGAAGTCATGTGAAGAATTGAACAGGCACTTAGCAGCCCATGACACATTTTAGTGTAATGACTCATTCAATCACCTGGATTTGCTGTATATTGAAGCCTTTGCTAGTTTCACTGAGAATAATTAACAACCTCACCATTGTGGCATTACTTGAAGCAAATCCTAACTAAACAGGAGGTGGAATATATCCTTTCCATTGTCTGGAGGGGCTGCAGCATGACAGATTCATTTGGTGTTCTCCCTGGTTACTGTTTGCAGGGCTAAATGAAATCATCCGCCACCTGCAGAGCTGCAGGTGCCCTGGAGTAACACAGCACAAATCTGCAGCTGCATCCGGAGTCGGTGGTGTGGAGGCTGAGAAGGAAAACACACAAGTAGCCAACACTGCCTCGACATCCCTAAGGGGTACGTGGGTACTTGGATACTGCTTCGGGAGCACAAAGGAGCAGCCTAACAATTTAAACCACCAGCAAACACCTTCCACTGAGAGGCAAGGAGGTGCCCTGTGTCCAGCTGAGTCTGAGGGGAAAGCTCAGCAGTGAGTTGCCCTTCACAGAACAGCACAAAGTGAATCGATTTTCTCTCCTGTGCTGTAGCATCCACAGGTTAGCACCTTGTCATGGGCTATTTCCTGGGAAACAGAACGGAACAAAATACACCTTGGAATGAAATGCTCTGTTGTCCAGCACCTTCTTAACCTGCCCTGCCTGTCCTAAATGTGAAATAAAGGGTAATTGTTTCTCATAAGCTAAACTGATTGATGTTTATAGGTGAAACCAAGCAATTAGGACACCAGTGTTTGAGTGGATGGCTGCTTTCTTCCTGGGCCTATTGAAACAAGGCACCAGCACTTGTTTTGTGACCCTTCCCGATGAAAAGATGTGGATCACAGTGCTTGGTAGGAATTGTACTTCTGTTTGAAAACATTTGCTGTGTACTATGCCAGAGAACCACGTGTGAGAGAGGAGCCTGCTTCTTTTCATCATTTGCTACTGTTTGTTCAGTTATCTGTACTCTCCACAGGCCAGTTTCGGGGTTATCAGGGGAACATTCCCAGGTTGTTTCCATGAGCTTCCTTTCACGAAATAGAAGAGGAAAAAGTGTGGCTGTAAAAGAATCAGTGGTGAGACTCAGGGCAAGCACAGTAACTCAAATTACATTTAATTCCTTTCTCTGAAATCACTGTGCTATCAGGTTTGCAACACCATCTAACTTGAATTCACCAGCCATCATCAGTTGAATACGAATGCTAATAGTCTCATCTCACCTGAGGCATCCACAGTGTCCTCTGGCTCTTCAGGAAATGGTAACAAGCCGAAAAACGCTTGTACCCTCCCTTCAGGAGGAGCACGGGGCGGCGGGTGAAGTGCTGCAAGTTTCTGGCATGGTGTAAGGCATCTCCTTCCCCGGTATCTAAAGAGACCAAAGAGCTGTTTGCCAGGGCAGGTTCAGTGCCCCTGTCTGCCTCCCTGACACCCGCAGCAAATCCCTTTCATTCCATCTAATGCTCTGGAGAAAACTTTGTTAAAAGCTCGACTTATTCTTTACTTTTTGCTGCAGGTCAGTTACAGGTGGTGCTGCTTTTCACCTCTCATCCTGATCTTTTATTCCTCTCCTGGTCTCTTTTGTAGTTCTAGATTTTTTTTCCTCTCCCCGTTTTCCCCTAATAGGGAATTTTTAATAATTTAAATTTAATAATCTTAGTTTTATGGAGGCCCTTTTCTTTAGTCTGCTGTAGGCAAACAGGGAAAAAAGGAAGTGTCTTAAATAAATTTTTCACAAATGTTTGAAACACTCCCCTCAGTGAATTATGTGAGATGGCTGCTCCCCCTCCTCCTCCCAAGGGATCCATCCTGCTTCCCTCTAGCTATGTCTGCTTTAGAAACAGAACAGCACAATAGAAACCCAGTTCTGATTCTTCACACCTTCCCTTTACTGCCTCACCACTGAGCATTTAGGAACCTGCTTGCTTTGTTCATTCCCCTTACACCCCCACTTTTTCTTTCTTTAAAAAGTGATCTAAATCTTTGCTAAAACTCCTGTAGCCTTTGTAAAGCTCAAACAAACACACAGAAGTGGCTCTGCCCACAGCAGAACTCCTTGCCAGAGGATGTGTGAAAGCCAAACACTTCTATGGTTCAAGGAAGACTGAACAATGATATGGAAAAATTTCTAGTGCTTCACGTTTCTTGGTGAATCCCATCAAATCACCACCTCCATTAAAGGTAAGTATTTTTAAATATCATGAAGTGAAAGCCTTCTGTGACCCTCAAAGAAGGAAGTACTCACCCTGGGAACAGAGGGAACCTGAGCCGGTGGTTTCAGGCTCTGAAGCAGCACTGCTCCCTGAAAGGCAATCGTTGGACAAGCCAAATCTCAGGGAAATGTGGCAAAAAAAGAGAGAACCCATTCCTCACATGCAACAATGAGCTTCAGAGGATCATCCACAGATGGGAAACCAAGGCTGCCAGGATGCTTTGAAATAAAACCTGGATTTTTGAAGCCTGAGAACATACACAACACAGTGAAAAAACAGAGGCAGAGCACAGTTTTTCACATAAAACTGGGAACATTTACATCTCTTCCAACAAGCTCATAAAATTAAATGAGGAATGGGAAGCATCTCTGTGCAGCAGTGAGGTCTTCACTGACATAGGTCACACGTACCTGTTTCTTTCTTCTCCTCCTGATTGTCACTGCAGCCCAAAAAGCTGGTGTCGTGGTCATACACCACACAGTATCTGACATAGTCCAGCTCCTCAGGATTCGGGATCAGATACTCCCCCGCAGGACTCTACCAAAATCACAGAGGAATTCCATCAGGAGCACGGCTCCACTCTTCTCTGGTGGCATCAACCCTCCTGACATCTTGCAAGTTACAACTCTCTAGCTGTGTGTTGGGTTTGTACGTGTGGGTGGACACGACACTGACAGCCCCGGTTAGAAGTCAGGAATGATGCAAATCACGCTGATTGCTCCATCAGCAGCAGCGATGCGGATGCCAGCGCTGTCCTTGTGAGGCAAGGCTACGCTGCGTGAGTTCTTGTGCAATGTTTTCCCTGATATTCAGCTCCTATGTGCCAATCCTTCGGGCTGCTAGAGCCACCTCTGCTTTGTGACAGAATACATCCCCCCAGTGGCAGCCGTGGGGCACGGCTGAGGCAGGGCAGGGGCTGGGACATTTCCCGTGGGTTTCAAACCAGTTTTGGCTTCCTGCTAATTGCTAAATCCAGGGGTGGTTCACACAAACAGCAATCCCCTCACCAGTTCAATCCTTTGGGCTGTAATGATGTGGCTGGCATCGAATTCCCGCCGAGCACGGGCATCTGAAAAAAACCAACCAAGACAGAGCAATTGGCTTTTAAAGATGGAATCCTGTTTGTATTTTGTCAGTGGTAATTCAGGCACTGTCATCAGTCAGAGAAAGAGATTTGAGGATGTGGCACTTGGGGATATGGTTTAGGGGTGGTTGTAGTGTTGCAAGCTCAGCTGTTGGACTGGATGATCTTGAAGGTCTCTCCCAACCTTGATGATTCCGTGATTTGTTTTTTTTTCTAGAAACTGAGGCCTTCTGGTGTGGATATAACAAACTCCAGGGCTGATGTGAGTCTGTGTGTAACACCAAGTGATAACCAGCTGTGTTAGTCCTGACCCAAATGTGCTTCTGCAGCGTTCCCAGCATCAATCCTGTGCTCTGCCCTGTGCCTGCTCTGACCTCTGCCCAGCAGCTCTGCCTCTGCTGCTCCAGAGCTGGGGAGATGGGCACTGGAAAGACTCCAACTCCACTCCCAAACTGTCTGACTCCCTTACCAAAACATTTAATGACACTGCAGTATCAGGCACCCTTTTGGGGGTACTGGCACTATGCAAAATGGAAGTGGTTATCAGGAATCTTTGTGTAATTGTTGAGAAATTTAGCCCAGCTCTAAAACCTCTGGGAGCAGCAGGGGAGACTGTGTGTCCATGGGACTGATCAGAGCAGGGAGAGTTGGATGTGAGGAAAGCCAAAGCAGCACCAGGTCATAGCACCTGAAATGGGGTGGGAGGAAGGTCCCAAGTGCAAGGCCCCAGAAATGAGAAGTCATGTGTGTGCTTTTTCTCTCGAGCCCCGTTGGCTCAGGATGTCTGCCCGGGCTGAGCACAGTGCCTGGCTGCAGGCAGGGACAGCAGGCAGGGACAGGCAGGGGGAGACAGCAGCAGGCAGGGTGAGGTTAGGGCCAAGAGCAGGAACTGGGGCAGGCAGGGACAGCAGGCAGGGACAGGCAGGGGGAGACAGGAGCAGGCAGGGTGAGGTTAGGGCCAAGAGCAGGAACTGGGGCAGGCAGGGACAGCAGGCAGGGACAGGCAGGGGGGGACAGCAGCAGGCAGGGTGAGGTTAGGGCCAAGAGCAGGAACTGGGGCAGGCAGGGACAAGGCAGGGGCAGAAAAAGCAGGCAGGGGAAGCGGCTGGCACGGGGAGTGACAGGGCTAGGCGGGGACAGGGGCAGGCAGGGGCAGGCCTGTGCCGCGGCCTCACCCAGCAGGCACAGGTAGTTGGGCTCCGTCAGCCGGGATCTCCACCGGTACTGGTTGATGATGTTGTAGAGGTGTCGGGGCTCGCAGACCATCACTCCCGCCATCCCCCACCCGCTCGGCTGTCGCCGACTATCGCGACACCCGCTCCCCCCTTCCCGCCCGGGCGCAGGCAGCGACGCCCGCCGGTCTCCAAGGTTACCTCAGGCGGCATCTCGCGAGACTTTCTCCCCCTTTCCCTTCCCGCCGCGGGCAGCGGTCTCGCGAGAGTTGTGGGCGGGGCCGCGCAGGCGCCTTGCAGGCCGTGGAGGTCGTTGGAGTCACCGATCCCGCCGCAGCCGCCGCTCGCGCCCCGCCGTGCCCGCCATGCTGTCCCGCCTCAGCACCGCCACCGCCCTGCGCCGCGGCATCGCCACCTCCGCACAGGTACCCGCCGACACCGCCCGCACACGGACACCGGCCCCCGGGGGCTCAGGGTGAAGCCCCGTGCTTCCTCCTCGGTTGTGGGGCTGTTGCGGAGCTCGGGGAGAGCCCGAGGAGGAGTCCCGGTGCTGCTCGGGGATGGGGCTGTGGAACACACCTTCTGCCCGGTGAAGGGATGCAGGCCTGGTCGTTCTCCGTTCTGGGCCTGCAGGACCGGGGTTGGACAGTGTTCCTCCTCCTGGGCTGCAGGGCTCGGGTGGAGGGCAGGCCCTCGATGAGGAACTGCGAGGCTGGGGAGGAACCCCGGTCCTCCTCGGTGAGGGGCTGTGGAACCCTGAGTCTCCTCGGGGAGGGACTGCGAGGCTCGAGTGGAGCCCAGACTCCTCGGAGAGGAGCTGCGGGGCTCAGGTGGAGCTCAGGGAGGGCCCCATACCCTCGGTGAGGGGCTGCGGGGCCGGGAAGGAGCCCGGGGCCTCAATGAGGGGACTGTGGAGCCCGGGACCTCCCCAGTGTGGGGCTGCAGGGCTCGGGTGCAGCCCAGAACCTCCTCGGAGAGGGGCTGGGAGCGTGTGGCGGTGCCTCAGGCAGGGGAGGGGGCGCGGGGAGGCTGCGGAGCGTGGCTGGGAGCTCGGTGCTGCTTGAAGCGGGCTGTGCCCGGTGGCAGTACCGTGCTCGGGCCGTGGCCCTGCGGGTCTCGGCCCAGCAGCTCCCACCCTGCTCCAGCCAGGCTGCGAGTGTGATAATTCTGTATGAACTCCTGTCTCTGATGGTGTGCAGAAGGTGATGGGTTTGCTGCTTCCTCCCTCTAGTGCAAATATGCCCCTGCGTTCAGAAGGTGTTAAGGACTAAAGCTGGTGGTTGGGGTTTAGCAGTAATCCTTCGTGTGCTGAAATCCACTGTGCTGGCTCCAAACCACTGCTGCTGTGGCTGCACGGATAGAGACCGACCTCTGGCCAATGTTAATAGTCCCGGTGGGATGTAAAAGAGTGATTATTGCAGCTATAAAGATGTGCTGTACAGGAGAGCCTTGTCTAAGTCTTTTCATAGGAGCCACATTTATTAGCAGTGAGGTTTTGACCCCACGGTGTCAGCTCAGTGACAAACGGGGCTCAGCAGTGACTCATGCCAGACTTTGCTTCCTCTTAAGGAGTTTTATGCAAAATTACATTTGTTACAATAGCAAGAAAACTGGGCTGAGGTTAGTCTGGTCCAGTTCTTGGGTAGATTATTTCCTGTCATAGCACAGTAATTAAGCTGTTCATGAAGGGACGTGGAACAATTTATTATGGCTTTATCTGGTAAGACTGTGATAAAGAATGGCTTTCTCAGCAGTAATTGCTTGTTACATCTCCACAGGAGTGTTCCATCACTTTGGCAGAGTGTTGCACTTTAAGGTTGTTCTGGCCCCTGGAAGTAGCTTTCCTCTTGCATAGCAACACTTTGCAAACAGGCATTTGTGAGAGACATTACCCCCTGCCAGTACCTGAGTGAGGATAAAATTGGTTCACAGGGCAACCAAGCAGAGTGGATTTTACTTGATTCTCATGTAAAATCAAAGCTTTACATGATCAAAGCTGGAAATTGTAGTCACTTAATGTTCTCAGTCCTCAACCTTGAGGCATCTGCAGGTGCTATTTTTAATTTATTTCAGGTGTAAACATTTTCTTCACTTATATGCATAACTTACATGGTTATTACATTTATTGTGGTCCATTAAATGTATTGATTTGCCAAATGGAAGGCATATTTTTTTGATACTGGCAACGTAAACTAGAAAAACTACAAACCACATTTGCCCTAAATCAGGCCTGGGCCCACAGGGTGGCAGGTATTGGTCTCAGGCAGGCATTTCCCTTGGGAGAAAGGTGACTCTTTGGGCTCCTTTGCCCTAGCTTTGCTTCCCTTTTGAGCTTCAGATCACAAGTAACCATTTCCTCCAACTTGTCCTACCAATAAACCTGAAGCATCTCTGGGAGGCTGCTGTGGGGGACATTTTCTGTAGGCTTAGACTTTCAAGTTTACATAGTGCTTGGTAAAAAATTGAGAAATAGAACTAAAAGCAAAGAAAGAGTGGTGAAATCCCCAAGGTCACTGCTGGGGTAAGTGCCAGAACACCTCTACAACGTGTTTGTTGTCTGTTTTGCACAGAACAATGCCAAGGTGGCAGTGCTGGGGGCCTCGGGGGGCATTGGGCAGCCCCTGTCCCTGCTGCTGAAGAACAGCCCTCTGGTGAGCAAGCTCAGCCTCTACGACATCGCTCACACTCCAGGCGTGGCAGCTGACCTCAGCCACATCGAGACCAGAGCCAGTGTCAAAGGTACCATGGGAATGGCCTGTGTTCCAAAGGGATCCTCCCAAAGGGGTGGCTCTGACCCTGGATGCCCATTGCTTGTGAGGGGAAGTCCTCACCCACTGATCCTGAAGCCCAGTATCAACTTAAGTAGCTTTTTCCTCAAGCAGTGAATGATTAATTAAGGTTTAGCTGATTACATTGATGTGTATGGAGATGAAAATGGGCTATGGTTGCACTACTGAAAGGGAATTTGTGATATCTGGCAGGAAACACTCAGTGAAATTATCTCAGAGTGTTGAATTTAAGTTTGACTAGAAATAGATTTAACACTCCCTGGATGTCCACATGAATTCCATGTGCTTCTTTTCTCTTAGATTCTGATGAAATCAAAACTTAATTTGCTCATCTTTCTTTTATCTGAAGATCACCAAAAGGTGACATTTTACATGAATGTGCCTGTCTGCAGTTCTTTGGGGGCACTGACTCTAGTACCAAGGCTTTTGGAGAGTAAATACACATAGGAGGAGGAACTGGGAGTTTGGAAAACAGGTGAATGTGAGATTCTCACCACTCTCATTCTGTAAGTTTTGAAACAAGGATAAAACATCGAATGGGATCCATCCACAATTGTGTTTATTTTCTTTTCAGAATTAAGTCTGAATTGAAGGTTAAATTAAAAAAAGGACTTAGATGCCTCTGGGCATGATTTTGTACTTCAAAGCATCAGCTATTTAATAACTGTCAGAAACATAATGCCTGAATGTCTTCCATTTCAGGCTTCATGGGACCTGAGCAGTTGCCAGAATGTCTGAAGGGCTGTGATGTTGTTGTTATTCCGGCGGGAGTCCCTAGAAAACCAGGTATGTTCTCTTTGTTGGAGAGCCCCAGGACTACTTTGAAGTGGATCTCTGCAGTTCTACTACTCAGATAGAGCTGTGTCTGTTGGGGTCTAAGTGGTCTGTTAAAGCCTCAGCCCCAGAGCTCCTTGTGGTGTCAGGCAGCTCATTCAGCCTCTTTTAGACTGTCCCTTGTGAAATGGGCTGAATTGATTTCTGGAGTTCCTACTTGGGGCTGAGCTGCAAGGATTTTTCATGCAAGCGATCCTAAATCTCCCTTAGTGTTTCTTGTCCCAGAGCAATGCTCAAGGCATAAAAACTGGTTCTTTTGTTTCATTTCTCAGCAGAAGAGAAGTAATCTGTTTTGTTTTCCCTCAATTGTACAGCAACTTCTTGGGGCATCTCTGAATAAATGCTCTTAAGCCTTCCTAGAGTGTTTCTTACCTGCTCCATTTCCACTCTGCTTTCCAGTGTCCTATTAGGAACATAACAAAATTCTAGACTTCAATGCCTAGCTCTTCCTAAATCTTCATTTTTCATGGTTAAAGTAGTTGCTGTAATAGAAATGGAGGGTGGCACTTACACAACTAGCAGTATTTTGCACACAGGAGTTGGCATTTAAACTGCAGTTGTGGAAGTGACTTAAGAGGGAGGAGAATTAATCTTGAGAGCAGTTGTGCTGCTCTGAGCACCACTGGTGTGGGTTGTGTGGTCACAGTGTACTTCAGGCAGCCTCAGTGAAGTGAGTTCTGACAATGGAGGGTTGGGCTGGTTGCTCCTGGAAAGGTCTGATCTCTTTATTAGTGAGAGGAGTTACCTTTGGAGCCAGTTCATTACTGCAACTGGAGAATTTGTTCTTGATCTGTGAAACCAGAAGCTGATGTGTGTCTGTCCAGAGCAGAATATTTGGTTTTGACTGCATTTCCTGCCCATGATGGTGACTGGGGGTAACTTAAAATCCTGCCCTGGCTGTGTTTTAGGTATGACCCGTGATGACCTGTTCAACACCAATGCCAGCATTGTTGCCTCTTTGACATCTGCCTGTGCAAAGCACTGTCCAGAAGCCATGATCTGTATTATTTCTAACCCAGTAAGTGTTTTCCGGAGACCCTGAAATGTAGAGGAAAAAAATGCCCAAAATCCAGACCAAGAATACTAGAGTAATCCAAATTCCTACTAATTTTGACCAGTATCTTTCAGGTCTGCATTGCATTTGCAGAAAAGCACAAAAAGCCTGGTTCTACTAACCCATTTTTCTTGGCTATATTTAATTCAGAGGAAACTTGGACATAAAAGTACTTAATATCTCCAAGTTTGTATGACTGGTTATAATTCAAGCTGGTGTATTAGCTGGGATAAAAGCCTTAGCTCACTAAGGGAGGAGCCTTTGTAATGGGAATGAACAAATTTATTGTCTTAATGGATATTTAAAATTAATGATTTTTATTCCAGCCTGACTGTAAATTGCTCTTCAATTTAGGCATTAAAGTAATTGGCGACAGCTGATTCCAAATTGGAAGTATAGTTGAAGTTGTTAATTGGCCTGTTAAGTTCATGCATTGGCTTTGTTATTAAACTGCTTTTAATCAGTGCTTGCCTCTTCTTGCTTGTAGGTAAATTCAACCATCCCCATAACTTCAGAAGTCTTCAAGAAGCACGGTGTGTATAATCCCAACAAAATCTTTGGTGTTACGACACTGGACATCGTCAGAGCGAATACTTTTGTGGCTGAACTAAAGGTAGGTCGTGGTTAACATGCAGGGGGAGGGCTACTGCCTGCTTTGATCATCAGATCTATAAAGAAATGCTTCCAAAATCACTGCAGAGAGCCAAAGGAGCTCGGATTTCTGTGCGGCTAGAGGCAAAGGCAATGATTCCCTGTCTCCCTTATTTAGAGGAGTCTGAAGATAAGGTTTCTTGCAAAATGTGGTTCAAGAGACTTTGACCTTTCCTTTTCATAGCTGTGCCCTGCAAGTGAGCTATGTGTTGGCCTTAATTCCCCTGGCATTCCCAACCCTGCCATGCAACCAGAGGAGAGGGTCGAGTTGTAGTGTGTTTGCAAGTCAAACTCTGTGCTGCGTGTCACAGGATACTCTGCAAAGTATCAGGAGCTGTAACAGGTTACTGCTCTTAATAGCCCTGGTGGTGTTTATGTTGTGCTGGTCTTTCTCCAGACCTGCAGTAATAATATCCTGTAACTGTATGAAGTGATCAGAGTAACCCAGAGTTTGGCTCTGTAGACGTGGCTTTGTTCCCTGGAGTGCAGCTGCCTCTGGAACTCCTGCCCTGTGTGTCCTGATATCCAGGGCAGAGAGTGAAGTGCGCTGTTTTCACTTGTTTTTCTTGCCCATGTGCTTCAGAAGCTGGAAAGTTTCATGTTTCCTTCAGGGCTTGGATCCAGCTCGAGTAACTGTTCCGGTTATTGGTGGCCATGCTGGGAAGACCATCATCCCTCTGATCTCTCAGGTGAGTCAGGGTGACACCTGTGTGTGGCAGCACACGTCAGCGTGTTAGGGTTGATGTAAAGTGCCTTTGTGATGGCAGGTAATGTGCTAGCATAGAGCACAGAGAGCCTTCCCCGCTCTCATGGCTGCTTTCCTTCTGGGATGGAGTGCAGGATGAGGTGGAAGGCAACAATCTAAATCTGAACCCCTCTGGGTAGTATAAACAGTTCCAGCTTTCCTCTAAAGGAGTTTGGGATAAGAATGGAGGGGTAGTGTGGGTATTCAGGTGTCTTGGCACTGTTTGTGACAGGTATCTCATGACAGGAATACCTGGCTTCAGCAGAAAAATGGAATTGATTTTGCTGTGAGGGACTGGAAACCCCACTTGAACCTCCAGCTTTGAAAGGCACAGCTCAGGCTGTGTAGGGAGGCCTATTCAGCCATGACTGGCAGTCAGTCCCTTCACGCATCTCAGCCAGGCTGAAATGCAGTTCTAAAGCAGGTGCAGTCTCATGGGGAGATGCTGGGATATGGCCAAGGAGCAGTCTGTAACAAAAGGGGAAAAGCTGTGCTCTAAGTGGGGAATAAAGTATCCTTCACGGGAGGATTTTCTTAGGGAATAAGAGCAAGGGCTTTGGAGCAGCTGAGTGCTGAGAGGTGCTTTGGTTAAACAGTCCATGGGGACAGACACAACTGTGCTTAAGCTACTGGCATAGCTGTATCTGAAGGTTCAGTGAATTCCTAAATACTGCTGGGAAACTGCATCTTTCATAAGGCTTGACTTCCATAATGCCACAGTAACCTAACTATTTACAAGATGACTTTTTGAAATTCCTAGTGCTTGGAGGGTGTCTGTAGTGCACAGGACTACACAGTAGTGAGGAACCATGGCAAGGCCTGGTTTGGCTGTGAAGCTGTGATTTGTCCCTGAGGAAGCTGGGCACAGCTGGGTTCCTGTTCTAGGCCATGCAGTAACCCCAGCCCTGATGACTTTTGCTGCTGGTCAGTGTCACACAAGCTGTGAGCTGGGGAAGCCCATTTGCCCAGTTGAGAACTTGGTAACAACTCCAGTGGTACAATAAGTATTGTGTGCTTTATGCTGAATCTGGAGGGGTTCTGGTATTCAATATAACTTTTTTTTCTCCCATCCAGTGCACACCAAAAGTGGAGTTTCCTCAGGATCAGCTGGAGAAGCTTACAGCAAGAATTCAAGAAGCTGGCACTGAAGTTGTCCAGGCTAAAGCAGGAGCAGGTGGGTTCTTGAGTAAAGCTCCCAAGTAATTCTTGTTGACTGTCTGTAAGGGTGCAGTCCTCTGCAGTTTAATCTTTTTTACAGGTTATGAACTGCTGGTTGCCAATCTGTCAGGTGCTGCTTGAGCTGTGTTACTAGAAACAGCTCAGTGTATAAGACTAAATATTAACTGATCCCACACCACCTATGGCTTTGAAAAGAATCTTCTCTGTCAAATTAAGCTGTTTCTTTTATAAATCTGGTCAATTAGATACATGTAGCTGGCCAAAAGCTGCTTCTTTATCCAACTGGCCGTGAGCTTGAGGTCAATGACACTGTATTATTACAGCTCTGTAAACACACCAGTTTGGAAACCTCTGATGCTAAAGGAAGTATCAAATTTCAGTGTGATCTGTTCTGAAAGTGGTTTAACTCTTTCAGGATCTGCCACCTTGTCTATGGCCTATGCTGGTGCTCGATTTGTGTTCTCCCTGTTGGATGCCATGAATGGAAAGCAGGGGGTTGTTGAATGTGCCTTTGTTCGATCGGATGTGACAGAGAGCCCGTACTTCTCTACACCTCTGCAACTGGGGGTATGTACTTTACAGCATGAGCCTCAGAAACAGCAGCTTCTGGTTGTGTCATGTGGGTTTTACTCAGTGGTTTCAGTTTAGCTGAATGCCTGCTATTGCTGGAGTTAATAGCTGAGTGTGCCTTAAAGAGTCTGGAATATTTGGGTATGGTATTTAGGCACATATCTCGGCTTGACAAGGATGCTGCTGCTTTTATCTGCTCTTAGACTGCAGATCAGTGAGTAACCAGAGATTCAGACTCTGCTTAAGAGGTCATGCTTGCCTCAAGTCAGGCCTGTTTACTCTGGGCTTTCATATCATTAACCAGAGTCAGCAATCCGCTCTCCTCAGCTTGATCTGCTACAAGCAAATCCTTCAGAAACTGAGGCATATAGGGAGCTACAGCATGGATTAGGATTAATAGCTTGCTTTCAGGACCTCTGCTGAACTCTGAAAGAAGTGTTCTTTTTGTCACCCATACCCTGGGGAAGTGGTGGAAAACAATGATGCTGCAGCCCTGTGGCTGCTGGGATGCAAAGGGTGGTGTTTGCTGTCTTAGGGGCAGGCTGCTGAGGGGGTGGAAGCAGAGGGATATTAAGAGGGAATGAAGGCATCTTGAAAACCTGGGGGTGCCACTCTGAGGCAGTTTGAGATGGCAAGCAAAGGACATAAACCAGAGCAGATCCTCTTGCCACATGGTGGGTCTGGAGTTAGGAAGGATCAGTTGGTGTCAGTCTCCTCCTGAAGGAGCTGCTGGGTTTGCTTCTGGTTTCACACTTGAGCACAGTGAAGGAGAAGTTTGTGAGGGCTGTAGAAGTCGCCACAGATAATAAGAGGCTTCTGAGGCTTTCCAGGAAGCACAGGGTTGGCAGACTAGAGATGACACAGGTACCAGGCTGGGTCTGTGTCTCAGCTGGATAATACTTAGTCAGAGCTTTTAAGCTACTCTTTAGGTCATTCAATGAATGGTTAATCCTTAAATCCTCTTTCCCTCAGAAAAAAGGAATTGAGAAGAACCTAGGCCTTGGCAAGCTCTCCCCCTTTGAAGAGAAGATGGTTGCTGCGGCCATGTCTGAGCTGAAGGCTTCTATTAAGAAAGGAGAGGAATTTGCAAAGAACTTCAAGTGAAGACTTGATGGGGAGGAATTAACTTCCTTAATTTATTAAGGCATCATGTCACTTTACGACTTCGGATTCAAAGCTCGTGCTTTGATTGAAGTCTGTCTGTAGTAGCTTGATGCTTGTTGCCAGTGCAGAATCTAATCATCAATAAAACAGCCTCATTTTTTCAGTGTACCCCGTGGAGTTGTCCTGATGTGCTTGTCCTTTGGAAGGTGGAGGCTGTGGGTCTCTGAGAGGTGATTGGATTTAGCAGGGATGAAATAGCCTTGGAAAGCGGGTGAACTGATTACTCCCAACTCTGCTGCTGCCTGGGTTTGGGCTCCTTGTTCAGCACAGCCACTAGGAACCAGGAGTGATCAGATCAAGATGGGTGTAGGGGCTGCACAAGGGATAACTGAGTGAAATGATCCAAGAGGTGTTTTTTCAGGAGGTGGCATTACCTTTGTTACCTTGTGTCACCTTAATCTCTTATGTAATTTGATTTTAGAGGAGTTAGTGAAAGAGCACAGCGTTTGAAACGTCAGTCCTGCACCAAGACAGTAATTAAACTGCTGAGAGCAACTTCTTTCTACTTAGGAACAAAAGCCTTGATTTAGCATCTCCATAAATTTCTCTTACATTCATCCTCTTGTGAATATAAAAATAAATGTCTGCGAGAAGATGGTGATGACGAGTTCTGTTGCTGACTTCTTTGAAGGTAAGCTTTAATGAAGGAAGCTATTAATTCACTCTTCCTCCGTGCTCTGCGCTGCTTACGCTGTTGCTTTGAATTGCTCTCATCCGTGTAGGTTGAATTCTAAGTTGAACAGACTTTATTTTAATGAGTGAAGGAAAAGCCAAAGCCCAGCACCTCTGGAGGAACTGAGGTGAATGTTGGTTTGAGCCAGAGAACACGGGGCAGTGGCTTGTAAGAAAGATACCTAAAAGTAGTAGATGCTCTTTGGTCACTGCCTTTTATTTTCCTCCCACTTGTGTATTTTTTTTTTCTGAGCTCTCTGAACTATTATTTTTATTATTTTTAATTTTTTAATTTTAATTAGTTCATCCTTCTGAACCAGATCACACAGTTGTGACTGTTGCAGATGCTTGGAGAATAAAGTGCCTGGTTCTTTTGCTGCCCTGTGGAAGATGTGGGCAAGGAGGACAGCAAGCACAGTCCTTGTCACTCCTCTGCAGAAATTCAGCTTGTTAAAAGCTTGGTTTCTTTACAGGAATAGTAATGAAATGGAAGCGTTGGCAGTCATTACTCAGCAGGCTTGGAACAAAGTAATTATTAGGTGGTATTAATAGAATTAAAGAATTAAAGATCGTGTTGGAGGGGGGCAGGGGAGGATGTTGGAACTGGAGGACACTGAGGAGGAGTGAGGGGCCAGACCTGGTAAATACAGCAGAGACTCTTCCAAACAGTAAATGGAAAGTGTGTGGCAGACTGCTCTAACTGTGGGTAGGGGTCTTGCAGGCCTGTCAGCAATTTCAAACCTGAAACAGGCAGCACAGGGTATTAAAAACAGTGTGGATGCACCTGCCAGAGGTGTGTGTGCCAGTCTGGGTGCCCAGGTGGCCCAGGGGCACTGCCCCACAAAGCTGCAGGGAAGGCCTTGCCTTGCAACCAGCAGGACAGGAACACACACTTGTTCCAGTCCTGCTGTTTCTAATACAGCAGATAGAGCAGATTTCTGAGCATTGGAGACTTTTTACAACTCGAGGTTCATCGTGTGGCTTAGGTTATTCAATCTTTTCTTGTGTCAGCAGTCCAAACCCAGCAAAGTCTGGGGGAATTGCATGGACAAGCAGAAAGCTTTGCTTGTACCAGTAGGGACTCGGGGGCAGCATGGGCAAGTGGAGCTGAGGTGGAAGAGGATTATGTCTCAGCACCTGCTGACTTGCAGGTTCTCCAGGGTCTCCTTCAAATCTCCTCAATGTTAACAAAGTCCCTGCACTGTTTGGATTTTGTGGTTGTTTCTTCTTCCCCCCGATCCCGTGCTGCATTTTTGGAGTTGCAGCTATTCCCTGTGCCTGGAAATCTCCCTTTTGGGAGAGGAGGTGAGACACCCTTCTTGTGGCTTTCTGCAATGAAGTCAGAGGTCAGAAGGACACTGGCTAAAGGTGAGAAGTGGACTTGTGTTGGTGTTCCCTGCTCGGTCACTGTGCTGTCCCTGTGGCCGTGCAGTGCTGTGGTGGGTAACAATCCCTCTGAAAACTGGAGACTGTTTGTAAAGGTGTGGGACATCCCACCCCTTCTCTCCGAGCAGATTCCCTGGAGGAGGAAGGGATCTGGGGCGTACCCCTCCTCAGGAGGTGTAGGAATCAGCTGGGTGTACCCAGATAAGCCAGCACTCTGTCCTGGAAGTTGTTTCCTGGTGCTGTGGTTCCAAGGCACATGACCTTCATCCTCTCTCCTGTAAGTTCTGCAGCGGGGCTGCCCTGCTGAGTCACAGCACTCACTCCAGTGCTGGCAGCCTTTGTGTTTGCCTCCTGTGGAGGGGAGTGACCAGATCTGGAGAAGGTGAAAAACCTGCCCTGTGCAGATCTCTTGGGTTTCATCCTTTTTACAGAGCAGACTTTTGTCTTGATGGTCTGTAAGCACCTCTTCCCTTGCAGCATCATCTCTGCACATGAAGCTGCCACCTCCTCGGGCAACCCAGCTCTGTGCTGAAGCACAGATGTCAAGATACAGAGGAGATGTGTGTGGAGAGTAATAAATAAAGATTCTCCAGATGGCCATGTGTCAGGTCACCCGAGCCCACCTGCTGCTCCCGTGCTGCTGCAGCAGCGTGTTAAATGCAGGGAGGGATAGAACAAGGAGAAAAGCAAATGCTGGATGGTGTGACTCAGGCCTCATCCCGATCATCCCTGTCCTGGGGGGCTTCAGGTGGGATGACCACAGGAGCAGGTTGGCAGTCTTGTGTCCCTTATTCCTGGGAAATGTTTTCCCTTTCCTGGCTTTGGTGTTGGGGGTACAGGCCTCCTGCCCCGAGCCCCATCACACCCTGGGGGGCTCCGGGTGCCCAGAGATGGCAGCAGCCACTACTTGCCTTGGGGTGAGGCTGGTACAGCTGCAGCAGGTGTGGCTGAACCTGAGGGCAATCCATGGCATTTTGGTGATATTTAGGAGAAGCAGAAGAAACAACAACAGTTCAGTGCAGCCTCTGCCTTGCCAAAGCTGGCTGCCTTCCCAGCTCCAGCAAAAGAGCAAAACTGGAGGGGCTGGTGGTACTTCAGAAAGATGCTGGGTAACTATGGCCCTCTCTCAGGAGCCCACCTCCAAAATTCACAATCTCCAGTGATTTCTCCCCCTTCTGCTGCCCTTTCCCTTCCCTGGGCAGCCCAGCATCTGCACCAACGCTGGGGTACCCTGTGCTCAGCCTCGCATTACTGGGGCTGGCAGTTCAGAGCAGGCAGCGCATCCTCTGGAATGGGTAAAGGAGAGGTGGAAATACACCGCGAGGCTGGTTGGGCATGGCTGGGGGCACAGGCACATCTACCCCATAGCCAGCTCAGCTTCCCCCTTCCTTCCCAGGGCAAGGGCAAGGCCCTTTAACGTGAGCAGGAACATCACAAACCATCTGAGCTGCCGATTTGACTTTGCAGAGGCCTCTCCCCCTCCCCTGGCTCTCCCGCCTGGCCACAGGCACTGTGAAATCACCACCTTTGCATTCCCTGCTCTTGATTTACTGAAATGCCCGAGAGCTCCCACTTCCCTCCTGGGTGCCTCAAAGCAGAGCTGGAGAGCGGCGCCGAGGCAGGAGGGTTTGTTTGCATTTACAGGGGAACCTGTTAATAAAGGAGACCAAAGGGACTGCTCTTTTCCTGGCTCTGGGAACAGATGGCTGGATAACACAGTGCAATTAATATGCAGGGAGTCCTGCCGGGGCAGGGATTTGATTGCCTGTTAGGAGAGGTTAGCACGCTCAAGCTGAGCTCTGCCACCACATCGCCCGTCCCTGGCACCTGCTGCCTGCGGGGACTCTGTGGGGACATCGGGACAGATTGGATGGGGTCACAAATGAGACTGGGCACTGGACATAGGGCAGGATGCAGCAGGGGACTCTGGGACAGTGGCAGGTGTCTGCTTCTCCCATGCTGGGTGGTGCTCTGGGAGGGTTTGTAAAAGCAAAGGGTGGCTCTGGTGATGAATGACTGCTCAGAGGTCCTTCCAGGCTGGAAGGGCAACACTGGATCATTCTTTTCTCCTGAACTTGTTACCTCTGGGTAAGGAGGTGCCAAGGAAAGCAGCAGGCAGGAGCTCCTGGATGAGCCAAGGGAGGTGGGCACAGGACGTGGGCATCTCCTTGCTGCAGCGCAACATGGGTACAGAACACTTCCCAGAGCTTCAAAGAGTGACCCAATAAATCCCCAGGGAAGAAAAACCCCTGCCAAGTGCTAGGAGGGTTAGGGAACCCTGGGGAAGCAGGACACCCAGCAAACCCACCCCAGCACTGAGCTGGCCACGTGGCCACATGGTCAAGCCCAAATCGATGGGAGCCTCCAGCCGCCAGGCCACAACTGAATGGCCCAAGGTCACCCTGGGCACGTGTGGGGCTGTTCCGATACCCCGTCCCCACTGTACCCTGGGCTCTCCCGGGATCGAGGTGCCCCTCAGCCCCTTCCCCTTCGTGCCTTTGCTTTGCAGCCCCAATTTCTGGTATTTTCTCCCCCCCCGCTTTGTCGGGGTTGCAGAGCACCATGAAAGCCAGCGCCAGGCTTTGATCAGGGGCTCCTGCCTGTGCCGTGCCAGCAGCACGTTCCCGCACGGCACCGCCACTCCCGGCCGCCCTTTCTTCTGCGTCAGGAGGAGGCTGCTGGAGATGTCGAACCTCAGCGTAAATCCTTGCAATTAGGCCTGTTCTGCTGCCTGCCTCGTTTGATCTCCTTTAATTATTTATCGCCTTTTCTTTCTCCTTCTCCTTCCCAAATCCTCGGTTTCTTTCAAGTGTTGATTTTCCTCCTCTGCCCCCAGCCGTGGCTGGCTCTGCCTGTTTGCCTGCAATTACCGACCCTTCTGCTCCTTGCATCTCTCCCCTTTTGTTCCCCACCAGATCACCCCTTCTCGCTGCTCTCATGGCTTCACCCCGCCCGCCTGCCTGGCAGCTTTTTCTTCTGCTTTTCTTGATTTTTCCCGTCTGGCTGGCTATGGCCTTTCTCCATCCCGTTCCAGGTGTGGTTCTGGCTGTGTTTGCTGCCTGTGCCAGCTCTCTGGCTGGGATCCTGCACCCTGGGCTGGGCTATGCTCCATCTCCCGCTGCTGTTCTCCCAGGCTACCGGTCAAACCCTGGTGTGGTCCTGCTACAAAGCCCTGGCTCCTGGCCAAGACCAGGAAGCCCCATGGGGCTCCTGTCCCCATCCCTGCCCATGCCAGGGTCTCCCCGTGCTGTTTTTTCACCTCATCTCCTCATCTCCTTTGTTTCCCAGGACCTGATGCATTATTCAGCGCTGCGGACGCTGCGGGGTGTTGGGAAGATAATGGTGCTGCAAAGGGCACGGGCTCACCCTGGCGATGCTGGATTTTCCTGTCATGGGCTCTTTTCCCCCTCCAGCATTAAACCAGGAATAGTCTAAACCATGCAGGAGGTTCGTCCTAGGAGGTGACATCTGTCAGCCTGGGGGGACGTGGCAGGGACAAAGGTAGGAGCAGGGGGATGCAGGAGTGGTCCTGGCAGTGCTCCAGGGGCTGCACCTCCCAAATCCAGCCCCACTGCTTGGCTGGAGTTTAATAGAGACAGAGGTCCAACACATGGACACTTGTTTGTGTATTCCCTACGTGGATAATGGGCGCAGGATGCAGGTTTTGCTCAGCAGATGTAGCAAACAACCCCAAACTGTTGTTTAATCCTTGTGGAAAGAGATGCTCATGCCCTCCAACCCTGTTTGCATCTGGGCACCGTGTCCCCCCCAGCTGGATCTGTCCCCACGGCCCGCTGCCACCTCAACCCTGTGCACAGGGACGGGGAGGAAGGTGAGGGATGGAGTGATTTTGGGCTGGTGCTGCTGGTAGCATTTTGGTTCCTGGGTCTGTCCTCCCGCAGGAAACAGAGCATCACCCAGCGGCCACCAGCTGTGGAGACATCCCCACTGGGACAGGTGTCTCCAGGCTTGGCTGCTCCCCCCTGAAAAGCTTCCCTCAGACTCCAGCTCTGGCTCCCCATCCCTGTCTCTGCAGCAACTCCCTCCCCAAATCCTGCTCCAAGGCCGAATCCCCCATGGAGTGACCGCCAGCTGCTTTTGTTGGGCTCTGCTTGGGAACCTGCAGCCAAATTCAGGAGGGAGCTGTGGTCACATGGGATGCAGAGCCCAGGCAATGCAGGGGAAACTGAGCCAGGGGTAAGACCAGGTGTTCCAGCCACTTTGGTGTCCCTGGCAGCGCAGCCGGGGTGAATTCAGAGTATTTTGGGCAGCTGAGCCCTGGCCATGACCGCACAGGGAAGTTTTGAGGTGGCTTAGGGGAGGTTTGGGAGCTTTCCCCCTGCTCTGGTTTCACCCTTTCCCGGCCGCCGAGGAGGGCGAGTGCTCGGCACCACCGAAGGAAATGAAAATTAATTACGGGCTCGTTAGCACTGACTCATTACCTGAGCTGCAGCACCGGGGAATGTCCCCGTTGGGGACCCGACACCTCCCACACCACCACAACCCCCCAGCTATCCCAAAGCCCCCACACCTGCTGGGATGGGGGTGTTCCAGATGCTCCCAGATAGTGCTGGAGGATCAGCTGGGAACTGGGCAGGGCTGGGAGGCACTGGGCTGGCACTGGCGACCACTGGGGGCATCATGGGGCATGGAGGAGGTAAGAGGTGGGATGAAATTCAGCGTGGGATATGGGATGGGATGTAATTCAGAGTAGGATATGAGATGGGATACAGGGTGGAATGTGCGATGGGATGGGATGGGATGGGATGGGATGGGATGGGATGGGATGGGATACAGGGTGTGGTATGGGATAGGATGCAGTGTGGGATATGGGATGGGTTGGGATTCAGGCTAAGTTTGGAATGAGATGGAATACAGAATAGGATAGGATGCGGGATGGAATACAGGGTGGGGCATTTCTGGCAATTGCCTCCCCCAGGCAGAACAGCCCAGGGC
>VZRQ01007831.1:10780-26895 GCA_013397975.1 Machaerirhynchus nigripectus | reverse complement strand
CCCGCCGGGCACTGGGGGGGACGCTGGGAGGTACAGGGGGTGGGGGAGGATGGGCCCCCCCCCCACACATCCGGTGATGCTCGCTGGGGGCAGGGGGGGGAGGATCCCCAGGGATGGGGATTGGGGGCGCGTTGCTCCTCAGGGGGCTGGGAACTGAGCTCTCCAAAGGGACGTGGGTGGAAGGGATGGGCAAGGCGAGAATCGTATTGTGGCTTCTGGGACAACTGGGGACCCCACCGGGAGGGGTGTCCCCCCGTGAGGTTTGATGCTCCTGGGGATGTGGGATGGGGTGAGGAGTCCAGAGATGAGGTGCTTTTTGGGGAAAAGGGGGTCCCTCCATGGACGTGGGTGTGCCGGGGGCTCCCTGGTGCAGGGGGAGTGGCTGGGAGGGCACCCACATCCCTCTTTTCCGTGCTGGGGGGAGACAGGCCGGACTGGGACAGTGGGTGACCCCCAGCAGTAGGTTTTCGGCTGGGAAGGACGGGACAGTGCTGAGCCCTCAGCAGATGCTGGTGCCTTGTGTGGTGCAGGTGGGAGACGAGGCTGAGACAAGGTCCACAAAGCCCCTCTCTCTGCTGCGTGGACTCCCAGGCTGTGCTGGGGAGGGTTTGGCTGATGAGATTTCAAACCCTGCGGGTGTTGCATGAGGGAAGGAGAGGGGCAAGGCTTGGCAGTGGGGAGCCATAGCAGCAACTCAACCGCTCGTCTTTTGGGAGCGTTTTGTGCTTCTCCTTCCCAGATCAGGTCTGTCCCCAGGGATGTCCGGGCTGTGCCATGCAGGAGGCTGGTGGCAAGGGGTCAGTCCAGGGCTCAGGGGGTCAGGTGGCTTTCAGAGGGCACAGGTTCATTCGTTCCCTCCAGAGCGAGATTTCAGACTGGATGTGTCTTAGTTTGCCTGTGCTCCCACTGCTGTAGGGGGGATCACCTGGGGGCTGGCAGCATGTAGGGGTGTCTCAGGTTGGTGACAAATGTCAAGGACCTCCTCCGAGGGTGCAGGTGCTCATGCCCTGACTGGTCTCCTTGCCCTGGCATGTGGATTCTTCTCTGGCAGGAGCACAGGGACACCCCCCTGGGGGGGATTCTGGGGACAGTGTTTGTGTCCAAACACACATCGTCATTGCTCTGTCCCACTCTGCCAGCGTGGCCTCACACAATGCCACCCTCTGTGTCTCACCTGCTTTCCCCCAAATCCCCCTGGTGTCCCACCTGCCTCCCCCTGCCCCAGGACTCATCCTGGCAACACATGCAGGGAACGTCGGGGGCTTTCAGAGACAGAAGTTGGGCTGATTTTAAGGGAACCTTTGGTCCTTGATCACTGCTGGGAATGGCAAGCAGGGGTTTTGCCAGGCAGAGGGTTGCAGGGGTCTTGGTTGGCTTTGTCCCTGGTGCCAAGAAAATGATGTTTTTCCCCTGGAGAAAGGGTCTTGTGCCCCAGGGGTCAGATCCAGACCAGTTGTAGGTGGATGTGTGGCAGCGGGTCCTGAAGGCTGCTTGAAAAGGGAGCAGAGGGTGCTCACCCCATATCTCTGGGCAGGGGATGCCTGCGGGGTGCAGGTCACCCTATGGGCTTAGTCCTTATGCTGAGGGTCTGCCAGATGTGGGGGTCCCCAATCCCCAGAACCCTTTCTCCTCCTCCTCCTTCCTGTCTCCCAGCTCCCGTTTTCCCCAGCCAGGTGGCCCGTGGCTTATATAATGTGCTCAAACCCCGGAATAGCTCCTCCCGTTACACAACCACCCAGGCAGCCACGGGGGGGGGATGGTGGGGGGGATTCCCAGCTGGATGCTCCCCCTGCACTGGCCGTGACCCCCCTATACCTGCAGCGCTCAGCCCCAGGGGTTGTTCACAGGGGTTGTGTCCCCATTGGGGAAGGTGACCTCATTGTGACAGTCATCCCCCTGCTCCTCCATGTGCTCAATAATTGCTTTTATTTGTAGTAGTGTTGTTACTCCCCTTCCTCAGAGGGGTGATGGGCCTCAGGCTGACTCTGCCTCCTCCTGACTCCTCGCCCAGCAAAGCAAACGGCCTCAAAAGGTGCAAAAGCTGGGGTGGCTGTTCCCCCTCTCCATCCCCATTCCTTATTTAGGCACCTCCTCTTTGGGGAAGGTCTGACAGGGCATTCCCAAGGGGATGAGGGAAGTGTGGCCAGAGGGGTACAGGGCTGGGGATCCCACAGGAAAACCCATCACCTGGATCTGCTGCCTCTCCACTCGGCATGGGGGGATTGCTCTTGCCATGTGGATGTGCTCCTCCTTTCCCTCATCCCTGACTCAGGAACGGGGTCACTGCATGGGTCCTGGGGCTGCTCCCTGTCATGGTGTGACCCCTTTCCCACCAGCTCTTCTCCAGCCAGAGCTGAGAACGAAGCTTCTCAACAGCCAACAGCCCAAGGGGTTCAGGCTGGGGGGGCTTCAGCCACGGCATTCTGGGGACAGGGGTAAATCCTGGCTCCTCATCCTCTGTTGTGCCCTTTTCTCTGGATCATCTCCAGGGGACCTCTGTGCCCACAGCCGTGTGTGATGCTTGTCCAGCGGGGGACCAGTCCCCAACCCTGGCTCCCCCATCCCTACATCCCCAAGCCAGGAAGGAGCCCGGTTGCTTAGCAACTGTTTAGCTTCTCCACCAGCCTCCTCATCTATTTTAAAATATATATGTATATTTTTATATATGTGTATATATATATATATAGATATATATCTGCACAGACGTAGGTATGCACAAGCAGCTGCAGCTCCTGACCCCCCAGCCAGCAGCCATATATTCTTTACTAATTGCTTTAAAGCCTGTGAGGTGTCAAATTTTGGTCAGGCAGCTATAGGAAAGGATGCCCTGGGCTTGGGGAAATAGGGATGGAAGCACTGGGACAGCTGTCACCAGCCTCTTCCCACTGCCCCTTCCCAATGCATCATCCCTGTGGCTTGGGGCTGGAGGCCAGTGCTAACGAGCCCCAGAATGGCTGCACTTTTAAAGCTAGATTTGCCTTTTTTCCTCGTTCTTGAAGGTCTGACTCATGGTTTTTGGCACTGGAAGGCAGCTCTGGAGAAGGTCAGCCCAATTAATGGCAGCAACCTCGGACTTTTCCTCCTTGTAACTCCAGCTGGGTGTTTAGAGGAGGCCGACTGCCTGGCCATGGTGTTCTGGCATATTTTATGTCCTGAAAAATAAGATCTTCTCCCAGCTGTAGCCACAGAACAGACAGGGAGCAGCCTGGGATGGGGCTGTACATGCTTGGGGACAGGGTTATGGTTTCAGTCGGCGGTGGTGTGTCCAGATGAGATCCCAATAGGCAGGAGAACCATGGCGACCACCCCTCTGAGCTTCTCTGGAGTGACTGGAGCATTCTCACCTCATCCGGGCTGTCCCTGGCATGCTGGGGCTGAGCTCTGGCACGCTTGGTGCATGAGTGGCCCAGGGAGCCGCCGTGCTGGGCTCGCTGCCCACATCCCGTGCCCGCATCCCGGCACGCGGGCGCTCACGGCCGCCCCGGCTGGTGCAGCTGGATGTGGCAAGAATTAATGGAGCACCAGCCGGAGGCGGCTTTAATTAGCACCGAGGCACGGGGAGGGGGCAGGATGCCCGGGGACCGCTGCCGCCTTTCCCCAGTGAGGGAGAGATGCCGGGAGAGCATCCAGGCACCCGGGAGAGCATCCAGGCGCTGCCGGCGCCCCCGCTGCCATCCCCGCTCCCCCCGGGATGCGGCTCCATCCGCAGTACGGCGGCAGGGCCCTGCGGCGGCTGCTCAGCGCTGGGGGCTGCGGGCACGGCCCGGGGGCTGAGCGGGGCCCAAGGGGGGTTTTCAGCAGAGCCGGCTGGGAAGGGGCTTGTTCTGAGCTGGGAAGTAAAAGGGCCAAAGCATTTTGGTGAAGTAACGCTCTTTTCCCCATAATTTTGCTTCTTTCCTTTCGAGCTGGAGTTCTGAAGCCGTGAGCTGGACAAAGCCCAGGTGGGACAGCCCCAGGGCTGGGACATGGGGACGGCCACATCTTGGGGCCACCCCATCCCAGCCCACAGGGAGTGAACTCCGTTCACAGCTTGGCTGGAAACCAGCAACCCCAAAACCTGGCAGGATGGCGAGGCTGGGCCTTGCACCCCGAGCTGGCAGGGCCTGTCCTGGCTGTGTGACAGGGGCACAGCGCAGAGTGTTTGTCCTTCTGTCTGTCCTGGCAGTCACTGAGCTGGCACTGTGGGTGCCCAGATCCTCCACACCCTGAGTGTGATTCAGCATGGCTGGGAAGGGAGGGAGAGACCTGAGCATGGGATGGAGGATGGTAGTGCAGGGTGAGGAGGAGGAGGAGAATGGAAAATAGGGATGAAGACAGAAGATGGGGATGAGGAGGAGAGTGGAGAATAGGGATGAGGATGGAGGATGGGGATGCAGGATGGGTATGATGGAGGAAGGGGATGAGGAGGAGGAAGGAATTTGGGGATGAGAGTGAAGATAGGGATGGAGGATGAGGATGGAGTATGGGGCATCTCTGACCACTTCCAAAAGCTCTAATCCAGGCATCAGAACGCACCTGCAAGCTGAAAAGCTGGATTGACCTCCCCAAGGCCCAAGGTGGCATGTGGGAGGAGGATCAGGATCCCAAAACACGTGGGCGAATGCCTGGTTAATATGAGAAGAGAGGGATTTGCTCAGGAGTCTCCAGCACATGGTGTCAGGGGGTTTGGGCCCTCCTGGGTGGCAGTAAGGGAATTTGGGAGGTGGGAATGGATGCCAGCAACTGTCCCCAGCTACATCCTGCAGCCTTTGGGAGTCTGTGGAGACACAGAGCCCACCCCAGGATGCCTTCTCTCCCTCTGGGCGAGGCAGCCAGGCAGCGGCTGCCAGTGATTGATGTTTTGTGGGTAATTACTGCAGATAATGAAATATTTAACCATCATCTTTATTATCGGGGTAGCGCTGAGCCAGGCAGGAAACCACTGCTGTTTGGACAGGGCTGTGCTGATGGCTTTGGTGCCGGTTTTGGTGCTGACAGAGCCGGGTGGTCCCTGTGTGGTGGCTGATGGGTTGAGGTTGTAATGGTGGCAGCCACTCTGTGTCCCTGAGCTGTCCCTTGCAGGGCATCGCTGGGGTTCTCCTTGAGGGGCAGGGAGAGCACAGACCCAGCTGGGGGACATGGGCTCCCTCAGTCCTTGTCCCCACTGTCACCAGCAGTGTAGGGCTGGCTCTGTTTGGCACCCAGGGATTTGCCTGGGGCCCCTTTGGAGAGCTGGGGGAGGGCTGTGGGTGGGTTTTTTCCCATTCCTTTGTTTCCCTGCCTGTGCTGTGGCTGAGGCAGGGGGCTGGTGGCAGCTCCCATGGTGGATATTGCTTAGGGTTGAGGAGACACTGGGATGTCCATCCCAAGTCTGGCTCCACCTTCCTGGCCCCAGGTGCAAGGGGGATTTCTCCAGCTCCTTCCTTTTCATGGAAACAGGGAGCATTTCCTGGCGGATCTGCATGCCTCCCCCACCACTCAGCCTTCTCCCACAGGTACCAATCCTGCTGCCAGTTTATCTCCATCTACCTGCCCAGCTCCAGATCCCACACACTCTCAAGGTTTCTCAGCAATGAATTTATCCTCTGCTGGGCTCAGGATAAAATGAATTCCCACTGGGGACAAGCAAGCAGAGGCTGCTGCAGGAAACATCCTCTCCTTTCCCCTCTCCTTCCCTGAGCCCCTCTGTGGGGGAAGGTTTCAAAGGGGGAGCTTTCCCCTTTCCCTAATTTCCTTCCAGGTTTTTGGCTTCATGTCCTGATGGGAGAAAGAAGGAGAGGAGCCGCCAAGGCAGGTTTTCCTGCAGCATCTCTCTGTTCTCTAGCCTGGAGCCACCCTGGGATATGGAGGGGGCTGGGTTCAGGGTGGGCAGGGAAGGCTGAACAGGGCTGTGGGGTGCCATGGGGTTTGAAATGTGGGTGCTGCAGGCAAGGGGGTCCCGAGGGACCCTCCAGTTGCAGGGATGAGCATCCAGGAGTGCAGAGCCCTGGCTGGCTCCTGCTGCACCAGCAGCATCTCCCCTGTGTCTGTGCGGAAATAAAGGCTGCTGGCTCCTCTCTGCATGGTAGTAATGAGGGGAAAAAAGGGGGAAAAAGCCTTCTAATTAAGCACTCAGCTGCTGTCCTCCCTGGGCAGGCTTGTCAGGAGATAAATGACTGCATGGGGCAGCCAGTGGCAGCGGGAAAGTCAGGGATGTCCTTTGGAGATGCTGTGGGGTGAGAGATGCCTTCTGGCCAGGTTGGGATCCCCACCACCCCAGGGAGGGCTCCGAGGTATTTTCTCTCCTCAAACAGCAAAGAAACATCGTCAAATCCCCTCGTGGGTGATCTGCATTCCCACCCTGGCTCTGTCCCCACTGGCATGGCCATGGAAAGCTCTGAGCTGCCTGGTATCGTGGTGGAATGGCACAGTGGGAATGGCAAGCCTTTCTTGGGCTCGAAACAGTGCAGATCAGTCCATGGTCCATCTGCCCTTCATGCCTCTACTGGGCTTAGGGATCCCTTCTTCCCTGGGCCAGTGTTTGCCCCATCCTCCATGGACAGCGTATGTCCATGGACTCCTCCAAGGACTGGCTGCTTCCTGCAGAGATGTGCAGGCATCACCCATCCTTAGAAAAGCCTCTCCAGCAGGATCCCTGGGATAGAAACACCTCAGAGAATTGGCTGCTGGCAGAAGCTGCATCTCCAAGCCCAAATCCAGCTTGGAGAGTGAGGCAGGATGCTCTGCCTTTGCTTCTGATCATTTCTCTTTGTGCAGGGCCCCTGTAAAGCCCGGGTGGTGCCTCTGCAGCCTGGTGGAGCTGGTGGTTAAGGCAGCAGATCTCCGGTGGGAGCATCCTGTGCTTGGGAGAGGGCTGGAGTGCTCGGCAGGGGAGCTGGGGCATGGCAGGACAACAGGGCCAGTGAGGAATGGGTGCTCAGCCGTGTGCCGATGGCGTGAGGGCGCTGAGACGGGGCTGTGTCTGTCTGGCTGACCCAGGAGATTTGGGAGCATCTCCTCCCTCAGGCTCGGGGAGCATCAGCCAGAGCCTCAGCACGGCAGTGCTGCTCAGGAACAGTCGTCCTCTTCCGAGGGGTTATTTTTGGAGCCAAGTGAGGACACATTGACTGTGGTGGTGGAAAGAGGAGGCAGAGACACGTGAAGGTGAAAGAGCAGAGAGAAGACAGAAGCTGGTGGGGATCTTCATTTCCCCTTGCAGCCCACACTGGACCATGGCAGAGGGTGCCAGGCCATGGCCCAAGGGCATCAGGACAGTGTTTGCTGCCTGTGCCAGACATCAGGATGTCCCACCACTGCAACCAAACCAGCCTGTGCAGCTGGGAAATGCAAGGGGATATCTGAGGTCTTTGTGTCCATTCCCTTGCTGAGTGGGGTCAGTGTCCCTAGAGGACTGTGAGGATGGATGCCTGTCCCTGCTCCAAACCCACACCGGCTGACCACAGGGTCCATGGGGCTGGGAGGGACCCCTGCCCACCTGTCCTGCTGCTGCTGTATAGTCCTGGGTCCCACAGACCCACACTTGGCCAGGTTTTTCCAGTACAAGGCTGAAGCAGAGCATCCTCCTCTCTTTCCTGGGAGCCAGCCCCCTTGGCATGGTGATGGGAGTAGCCCCAGCCTTGCTTTGAGGATGAAGAAACTCAAGCAAGGTGCAGGGAGATCTCCCAGTCACTGTCCTCATCAACCTGCTTTCAAGACTGATTTTACCCTCAGGTGCTGGCAGGATCCCCTCACTGTCGTGGAGTGAGAGGAGAAGCAGGGCGGGGACTGACCCTGACTCTTTCTCTCCTCCCGCAGGCGATCATGGCTCTCTACAACAATGGGGCCGATGTGCCTTCGCCCCAGGAAGCCTCCAACGGCTTCCCCCAGCCCGGCGCCTCGGGAACGTGGCACAAGGGCGAGGAGGAGGTGCGGCTGGTGGAGCCCAGCATGGTGAAGAAGGCTCACCGGGAAATCCTGGACCATGAGCGCAAGCGGCGGGTGGAGCTGAAGTGCATGGAGCTGCAGGAGATGATGGAGGAGCAGGGGTGAGTGGCGGGGACGTCGGGGCTGGGATCCTTTTGACCTGTTTGCACCTTGTTCTCCCGCTTTAAAAAATACCTTGATGTGGCAAATGTCCCCATTTGGAAGTAAATCCACTTTTGGGTGAATCAAACAGCTTTGGTGGGTTGGTCTGTGGAGGGAAATGCCTCCAAGTAATGCAGACCTAGTTCATCCACTTTCCCTGCTTGGAAGTTTGGGCTCTCAGCTTGTCCTGCAGGGAAAGCCGAAGCAGGAAGGAGGAGTGAAGTTGCTCATGGTTGGACAAGTCATCAGTGCCACCTATCCTGTGCCCCACATGCCTGGATTGTGAGATCCCAGAGGCGTTTAGTCACAGGAGAGGCTGTTTGGGGGCTTCAGTTTGTCCCATCTTCCTTCTCCTCCCCAGTTTCGGGGTGATAGGACCCCCTGCCCCCATCCTGCCAATGCCACGGCCAGGCACTGCAAGCTGCTCCCCAGCCTTTGCTCTCCCCTTGGCAAACAAAGGGCTAGGGAGAAACCCATGGGGCTGGAGAACATCCCTTCCTGGGTGGGCAGGAGGGACTGGGGGGCCAGAAAGGAGACCCCCATCTCTGCCAGACATGGCTGTGCTGTCTCTGGCAGCAGCCAAACATCCTGATCCCTCTGACAGCTCTCTAAAACCTGATGGATGGAGCAAATTCTTCAGCACACTTGGGTTGACGGGCACTGGTATCAGCTGGGGAGAAGGAAAATGGATTGAGGGAAGGCTTCGCCAAGGCTTTCATTAAGAGTGCAAGCGTGACCTAGAATTAAATTGTCTCACACAGACTGGAATAATGATTGTGCCTAATTTATCATTATGGAAATAAATAAGGCTGACCTGGTGCTTTGGGGAGCCCAGAGCCTCCTGTCGGGTTCCCAAGCCCTAGTAGGGATCTTACTACTGGTAGTATCATTACTGCAATGGGTAATAGCAACACTGCAGCCAGGATTGTTGTTATTGCTATAATTGCTTTGCTGTTATTAAGGCTATTAATAACACTGATGATGGTGATACGCTGAAATGATAATATAATTACAGTAATAATCTTGGTCAACCTGCTTAATCCTCCGCCTGCTCTTCCCCTCTACACAGGGGCTTTCCAGGGGGGGTTCCATGAGAAGGGATTTGCACCCCTGAGGTTTCTGCCTGGACCAGGGGCAGCCTCCTGGCCACAGCCTTGGGGGAGTTTTTGATGAGGGCAGACCCCAGGATGGATGTGAGTGTCAGCAGAGGGGGTTCTGCAGGGATTTAAGCACTCCCTTGTTTCCTTAAAGGCGGATGGCTCCTCCTGCCTGCGCTGTAGCTCGCTCCAGGCTGCCTGCACCGTTATTCCCTGCCTGCAGGCTGGATTCCTTGTCCAGAAAAGAAGTGTCAGCAAATTTTCTTTCCTTCCCAGACCCATTCTATATGTTAAATGCAAAAGCAAACCCCCTCCAGCAGGGTTATAAGCAGCACCAGGGGAATGCAGGAGGGAGAGGGCTGGTGGTGCTCCTGCCTCCATCCCTGGAGCTGGTGGGGAGTTCCTCGCCTTGGCCTCCCCCCACAGATTTGCTAATGGCCCAGCCGCAGTGGCCCATCTGTCACCTCCTGTTTGGCCTCATGTCCCCTCTCCAAGAGCACCAGCCATGTTCTTAATATGCTGCAGCAAATGCTCATCTCGGGCAGACATCTTCCTGCTGCTGTGGGCTGGCTGATGTCCATGGGATGGCCGAGGCCGGTGGCTCCGTCCTTGTGGGGTGGCCACTCTGCCCAGCTGGGTGCACTGCCATCAAGGGAATGGAGCAGAGCAGCATTTGGGGGTGCTGCCCTGGTTTTGGGGCTCCCCATGCCCAGGTGCAAAGTGAGGGGAAGCAGCCAGGCTGCCTCCGTACCCTGTTAGCAGCCTTCCTTCTGTGTGGAGTCCGGTTGGGAAATTAATGAGAGCCTTTCCGTGCAAATGAGTTCATTAATATTAATTCCCCTCTCCTTGCTGTTTCCCTTCATGGACACCGCAGGAGGGGTTGGTGATGCCATGTGCCCCTCTGCACCCAGGGCACCCAGGGGCACCCAGAGTACTGCAAGGGGCATCACTGTCCCCAGCATGGGCTGTGTGAAGAGCCAGTCTTGGGGGCTGCAGGGCTAGGCCTGGCTGTGACATCCAGTTTTCTGGGCTTGTGGCAGAGGTGCTGATGGGATGTGGTGGAAAGGGTGGGCCATGAGCAGCCCCTGTAGAGGCTGTGGGGGAGGACAGGGACACACACACAGAGTCCGACCCCTTCCCTTCTAGTGTGGCAGCACGGTGGTGTCATGAACTCCCTCTCCCTTCATCCTCTGCCCTGGGATGATGCCAAGAGCATCATGGGTGTCTCCACCACATCCCTCCTCTGGGATGTTTTTAGTCGAGGAGGATGCTCAGGTGCCCTCATGCAGCCATGGGATGTGGCACAGGACCACCCACCCAGGGCTGTCACGTGTCCCTTCGCAGGGACACCTCGGGGACGGCGGGAGCGCCGTGGTTTGCAGCGGCTGTTCTCAGATGCCAGGACACGGTGATTAGTGCCTCTCGTTAATAACCCTGCAGCGGCCTGAGTCAGCGCTCGGCGTTAGCGCAGAGCTGGCACGGTTCTCAGGGCCCCAGAGCATCACGGGGACAAGCAGGGGGAGCCTGTAATGGGACAGATATGCTGGGAGTGAACCCCGGAATCACCAGCTGCAGTGGTGGCACTGCCAAGTTTGGTGGGGATTTGCCCTGAAGCCTGGGGCGATCCCAGGGAATGGCAACCTCATGGTCATCCTTTTCTTTTCCCCCTTCCTGATGTCCCTTCCTCTGCCAAGCACTGCTGGGAGAAGCAGGCAGGAGAGAGGAGGGCATAGAGAGTGGTGGCAGGGGACCAAGCAGAGATCCTGCTGTCCTCCAGACCCCGATGACTGTCACCATGCCACCTCCCCTTTTGACAGGCTCCTTAGGCCACGTGTCACTCCCAAAGGTATAGAGGTCCTCAGCAGGTCCATGGGGAGCCCATGCTCCAACCACAGCAGCCCTGACTGTGTCTTTGCCCATCCAGGTACTCCGAAGAGGAGATCCGGCAGAAAGTGGGGACCTTTCGGCAAATGCTGATGGAGAAGGAGGGTGTGCTCACCAGGGAGGACCAGCACGGGCGCCAAATGTAAGTCAGGCAGCTTCCAGTTGGTCCATCTGTGCGTCTCATCCCAGAGAGGCACATCCTGGATTGCCTCTAAGTACCAATGGGCAGGTGGGTGGGTGGATGAGGCATGACTGGATAGATGGATCTACATGGAGAGGGTATAAAGAGATGGATGGATGGATGGATGGATGGATGGTTGATTTGATTCAGTGTTTGTTTGATTTGATGATTGGTTGGTTGATTTCATGGTTTGATGGCTGGTGGTTGGTTGGTTGATTTGATGATTTGGTGGTTGATTTGATAGTTGATTGCTTGCTTGCTTGGTTGGCTGTTCAGTCAGCTGGAGGCAGGATTTGCCCCTCTGAGGCAGTATCCTACCTCTGGAGAGGTTAAAGGTTACCCTGCACTGGTCATTTGGAGACCTATGGGTGCTGTGCAGAGGCCAGCATTACAATGCTCCTGTCCCAGATGATGAAACCCAAGTGCAGAAGGTCTCAATGCTTGGCTCAACCCACCAGCCAGGGGCAGGAAACCCATGGAAGAAGCTTCTCCAAAGAGCTCCAGCACTGTTCCTCTGCTTCTAATCACTCCTCACAGTGATTGTGCCTGGTCCTGGGAGGCTGCATCTGCCCTGGAAGGGGGCTTAGGGCTCAAGTGTGGTGTCCAAACAGCCCAGCTCCTGCTGGGCACATGCCAGTTGCTTCTCCTTCCCTGCACAGGACTGTCCCCAGCCTCACCAGAGTCCACCCCAGCTCGATGATGATTTATCAGTGCAATGCTTAATGGCCCAGGCAGCATGGCTGGCCCGGCATGCACCATCCATCAGCCTGGAAACCAGGTCACTTGGGACAGGAATAGATGCTGCAGGTTCACTGAATATTAATGCTTCATTAGGGTCAGGAAATCAGGGCGAGGGGGGAGGCAGGGAAGCCGTGGCAGCAGGGAGAACCTTCCTCGCTCCACTCTGCTGGCACGCCAGGCAGGGAGGGACACAGGGATGTGGCTGGGGCACATGGGTGGGACACATGGGCTTGGGACACTGTGAAACATTCAGGATCTTCCTCCAGGCAGGAAAAAAACAAGGCATGGGGAAAACCAACCTGCCCAGGTCACTGAGCATTAAGCCTGAGGGGTTAACAAGTGGCCTTTGCTGGTGAGGGCAGAAGTCATCTCCAGGGCATCTTCCTAGCAGGCTCGTTAGGGCTGGCACGGTAACGAGCACATGGGAAAACCAAAGGTGCCTTAAGGTTACCCAGGCAGCCCTGGCTGTCACCTTTACAGGCTTGGTTTTGCAAAACGAAGGGTAATCATTAAAGATTAGCCCCAGGGCTATAAATAATAGTGCTGAGCTGGAAGGAGCAGTTTCACAGCAAAGGATTGCTCGGAGGAGAGCAAAGCCAGAGGCGCTTGAGGAGGCTGGTAGGAGCTGGGTCCAAAGGAGGTGGCTCTTCAAGGAGCACGGATCTGAGCTGCTGGAGGATGTCCTGCGTGCCGAAGGTCTGTGCTGCATGAAGAGGCTGGACAAGGGGGTTAAATAAGCTTTAAATAAAGAGCCTCGGCCCTTGTGGTGGCTGGGAGAGCGCTCAGCAGAACATCTCGTGGGCTGGTCCTGCTCCAGCATTGCTCTGGGCTTTTACCACTCGGTCCTTGGCTGCCAGGACTGCGAGTCTGAACCAGCTGGTCCTGTTTCAAAGCCAGTGCGAGAGCTCAGCATCATCTGCACAACTCCCCAGGGAAAACTGAGGTATCGAGCAGAGCTGTGACCACCTGAGTCCCCGGCTTTGCTCTTTGTGCTCTCCCAGCTCCTGTCTCCGTGTGCGCAGCTTGGTACAGCCCAGTCCCCAAGGAGAAGGGCTTGATGGACAGGCTGGTGGGATTGCAGACAAAGGCGAGTGTGTGCCGGGCAGGGAGGGATAATTGGAACAGCACAAGGCTGGTCTTGAGCTGCTGAGCACAGCTAATGGGTGAGATGCTGGCAGCAGGCTCTGGCATGGAGCAGATCCTGCTCACGGAGCAGAGACACACACTGGGAATTATCCCCACTTCCTTCTCTCTTTGCCTCTTTCTCCCCCTTCCCATGGTTGGGTGGGTGGTTGAAAGGCTGTTCCTACCCTTGGGACATGGCCAAAGCAGGAGGCACTTGGAGAGGACCCAGAAAGCCATGGCTGTGGCGCAGAAGGGAGCCCTAGACCCGCTTGAGCGATCGTCCGTGGTTAGGGGGAGGGTGCCTCGTGTGTAGTTTCGGTCCAAGACATTTCTAATTAGGTTAAACAGCCCATGGTCTGCCTGTGGCCAAGGATGCCAACACGTGCCACTGTCAGATCTGCAGTCTGGGACTGGGAGCTTCCCTTTGCTCAGGCACTGGCCAGGCTGCCAAGGAACTTATGCTGTGGGGCTGCACTTCTCCACCAGCATCGCTGACTGCTCACCTCTGGGCTGGGAAGGGCAGAGAGCCCACATCAGATTTCTGAGGGCAAATCTCCCTTGGGAAGCAGACACCTGGGGTGGTGTGGTGCTGGCACCCTCCAAGCCTGTCCCCATCTGTTAAGTTTCCCTCCAGCGCACTTGGATGTCCTCGTCCCTCCATGGGTGAGATGTCCTACATCCCCTAGGAGCAAATGAGAGGCTCCCCATGGGGTTTGCTCCTGGGGCTGATGGCAGAGCCGGACCAGGGAGGTGAGGGCAGCAGGGAGAGGTTGGGCAGGGACTCCTGAGACTGTCCTAGTCCAGCTGCCAAGCCTCTGCCAAGCCCTGCCCACAGCCCCGGTAGTCAATGGCAACCTCATGCCGGTTTCCATGGCAGTGGGAAAAATTAATGCTGATGAAGTCAGTCAGGAGAGAGAGGAGACCCTGGTGGCTCTAGGCATGATGTTCCCCCACCCCTTCTTCACCTGGCCTGTAGGAGGGACATGGACCATTACCTGTCTGAAGCTCCAGTGTTGAGCTGGTGGCACCGCGGGGTGCTGGCCTCAAAACCCAGATCATCCTGGGCAGTTCTCACCTAAATTTCCTGGTCTTCTGCCAGCTCCTCTCACCCTTATCCAGCCCTGCCACCCACCTGGGCTGACCCAGCCTCCCGCTCAGCCCCAGCACTTGGGCAAAGGCAAAAGGGGCTCAAATGAGGCTGAGGCCTGAACCTGTGGGGAGATAGTGGCCCGAGTCTCACAGAGTCCCTATACCAGCCTAGTGGGGATCTCTGCAGGGATTGGAGCCACAGGAAGACCCTGAGCAGACCTCCACCCTGGCACTTTGCTGTGTGTGGACATCACTGGACATGACCAAGGTCCCCTGGGGATGCTGGAGCAGAGGGAATGTCCCCCAGCCCCTGTAGCTGCACTGGGGCTGCCCCAGCTGCTCCGGTGGGAGACAGGGAATGGGGATCCCCAAATTAATCCTGCGCTTCCTCCTTTGGCAGTGTGATAGAAAACCACCATGGGGCAGATGGGGAGGAGTACGCGGTGGAGTATCCTGACTACGGAGAGGGCTGCCTGCTGCAGTGCGACTGCTCGGCCGAGTGCTACCGCGAGGACAGCGGCCACCGCGAGTACAGGTGTGCACGGATTTTGGGGACTTGCTGTGCACAGCGTCCCCATCCAGGGACACAGAGATCAGGGGCTTGTCTCTTCTTCTTTCCCCAACCCTGTCTGCTGTGTCCCACAGGCTGAAAAGACGCTCAAGCAGCTCCACCTCTCCTCCACCCAAGAAGAAAAAGAAGAAGAAATCGGGTCACCGCCGGAGCCGGTGAGTCCCCGACTGGCCCTGCGCTGTCCCCTCTCTCTGGAGAGCGGCTCACCTCCCAGCTCAGCCTTTCCCCAGGCTCTGGAGGGGCAAGTCACCCCACTTTGGGGGGCAGTACATCCCTGAATGTGCACCCTTAAGAGTTGCAATGCATCTGCATGTACTGATACTGCAACACGCACACGTGTGTGCACAGTCCCACTGCACGCACTGCTGGGACCTTGCCTGGTCCATGTGGGCAAGGAGCTCGCTGCCACAGGGCACAGCACCAGGCAGGATATGGCTCTGTGAAGGGTACATCTACCCACAACCTCAGCACTTAGCTGGCTGCCTGGGCAGGATGCTGTCCCTAATGTGCCTTTCTTCTCTGCCTTTCCCATGGCAGCAAAAAGAGGAAACCCGGCTCAGAGCGCAGGTGAGTGACCACTGGGCTGGGTGGGCTGTGGGGTCCCCTCTGGGCTTGCAAGGCTACCGGGCCCAGGCTGGCTTCTACCACCCACTGTCCCTCTCTGAAATCCCACTGGGAATCTGCCACCCTGTCTCCTGCTGGAGGCTGTGGAGCCCACGAGGTGGCAATGAGACACAGCAGGATTTGGGCATTCCAGAATTGAAGGCAGCCAGAGCCCTTCTGCCAAAATTCCCTTTCTATCCCCCAGCCCAAATCCCCCAGGAAATAATTGCCATATGATATCTATGTATCCCATGGGGTGGTCCAGGGAAAGCAGTGTGACTGGGGGTGGTGGGACCAGACTCCCCTGGGCCAGGGGGAAGAGGCTGGGGAGTCCCTTGCTCCCTGCTGAAGGGCACCCACTTCCCCTCTAGCTGTGACAGCTCTTCACCCATCCGCAAGGAAAAGAAAAAGAAGACTGGAAAGAAACACAGACGTGACAGGTAGGATGGACACAAGAGCAGGCTGGGGACAGCAGGGGTGGTGGGGGACAGTGGGGCTGGTTGGGACTGCTCAGGCCCTTGGGCTGGGGTGGGATTTAGACATGGACAGGGATGGACAGTGATGATTCTCATGGGGCCATCACCTCCTCACAGCCACTGTCACCTGCCCCATCCAGCAGCCCACCTCGGGGCCATCCCCCTGTCCTTCTCCTCATCCCTGGACACTGCCCAGCCTTTGCTCCCCGCTGGCCAGATCAGTCTTTCAGACCAGCATCTCCTTCATCTCTGCCTCCTCTTCATCCCTTAGGTCTGAATCGGGGTCACGAAAAAAGAGAAGACAC
>VZRQ01007831.1:343-10406 GCA_013397975.1 Machaerirhynchus nigripectus | reverse complement strand
GTGGGTGACAGTGGGCCCGAGCCCTGAAGATGCTGAGCAGAGCCAGTCCCCGCCTTCCTGCTGCCACTCCCTCCTGCCTGGCCTCACCAACATGAACCTATCCCCCCAAAGCCATCTGGGATCCCCACCGCGCTTTGAACCTCAGTGGAGCCCAGCTCCAGACCAGGCAGGTCCTTCCCTTCACTCCTCCCGCAGCCTCGGTGCCTCTGGGGGGTCGGGAAAGCCACCCCCAGGTGCTGCCCCCGCGCCTACGTCTGCAGCTTTCGGCTCTTCCCGCAGGTCCCGAAGCCCCAAAAACAAACGGAAAGAGAAAAACAAAGAGCGCAAGAGGTGAGGGGCCGGGCTGGCGAGGGGAGCGGGGCTCTCTGTGTCCCTGCGTGTCCCCCGCGGCGGCTCAGCCTGTCCCTCGGCCCCCGGCCGCCCTCTCCGCAGGTCCCGCAGCGAGTCCCCGGCCTGGCGCTCGCACCGCCGCAGCTCCTGCAGCTCCCACAGCGCCTCGCTCTCCTCCGACAGCGGCTCTAAATCCCCCGGCAGGTAGGGACAGTCCGGGACCCCCGTCCCCACCACCGCAACAGCCGCCAGCCTCCGCGATGGGGCCCTGTGGGGTAGAGGGCAGGGACAGAGATGTCCTTGTGATGGACACCCTTATGTGGTGGAGGGCAGGGAGGTGGGAGACAGAGGAGTCCCAGGGATGGGTACCCTGGGGGATGGAGGGCAGAAGGTGGGTGGCAGGGGTGTCCCAGGGGTGGGGACCCCGGGGGATGGAGGGCAGCGGCAGAGGTGACAGAGTCATCCCTGAGATGGGTACAGAGGGGAGTGGGATGGTGCTGCAGCACCTCTGGAAGGTCTGGGAACATGGTCCCCAGACGGGGTTTACGATTTTTAGCTGGAGAAAGTGCAAAGCACCAATTCTCAGCCCATTTCTGGCCTCGGCGAAGCCTGGGCTGCAGCCGGCGGCTCTGCCGGAGCCGGGCCAAGGGCGGGGCCGGGCTCGGGGCCGGGGGTGCCAGCAGCTGACGGTGCGGTTCCCCTCAGGCTGAGCCCCAAGCGCCGGCAGGATGGCCCCAAGGGCAGCAGCGCCCGCTCCAGCCGCAGCCCGTCCTCCCCCTCGCCCCAGCGCTCGGCCTCGCCGCACCAGAACGGGCACAAGGGCAGCGCCCAGAACGGCCGCCACAGCCACGGCGCCCCGCTCCCGGAGCCCTCGGATGTACGTAGGCTTTTCTTGGATCACTCTTCGCTTCCCTCCCCTCCTCCCTCCACAGGACTGCCCCCCTGCTCTCCTCTCCCCTCCTTCCCCACTCGCTCGGCTCCCCGCCCTGCCCAGCCGGAGCACACGGGGGAGTTGTGGGGTGCGGGTTGCACCCTCCCAGCACTCACCAACCCCGCGCTGGGTGCACGGTCTCCCCGGGGGAGCCAGCCCATCACCTCGAGGCAGGGATCAGGGCAGCCAACAGGTTATCCCTCCCCTAAAGCCGCACGTCGCCGTGCGGATGTCACCATCCCCCCCGATGATGGCTTGGCAGGCCAGCATCACCTGCCAGGGTCAGCACCAGGCTCAGCATCTCCCTGAGATTGATCCTAGACTTCCAAGAAATGGGCAAAGCAGGAAAATTCTTGTTTCCCCACCAACCCCAACCCTCCCTAGTGCCCAGGGGCCAGCACCTAGTGCTCAGGACCCCAACACCCAGTCTGGTCAAATTAGGGCTTGGAGGGGATTTGATGCTGGATGCTCAGATTTTAGGACCTTGAGGTCCCCATGGCAGGTGACATTGGAGCTGAGCATCCCCAGCTCTGCCGCAGCATCCCGAGCACCTTGGTGAAACCTGGGGGGCTGCTCCCTCGCTGAGTGGGGCAGAGCCCTAAGCCAGTGGGTCCAGGGGGCCAGCCCCAGTTTAACCAGTGCTGGGATGCTGAGGAGCCTGCTTTGGCTAACGGGGGGCTGGAGGCAGGGCTGAGTGAAGGCAAGGCACTGCAGGACTCCACTGATGGGGCCCACACAGGTCCCCACTTGCCCCAGGGAACTTTATTCCCACAGGTGAGGTCCTGTGGGGATGCTCCTGGGCTGACAGCACCCAACGCTGACACCCCAACACCTGCAGGGCCAGGGGCACCCCGGAAAACCGGGCCAGGAGCCCCCGAACCCACACCCACGTCCCCTTCACCCTCCCCAGCCCAGCACCCCCCAGCAGCACCCAGCACCCTGCCCACCTCTCGGGGCACCTCTCTGCTTTCTTCTTTCCTGTGGTTTCGGCTGGGGCGTGGGGGGGTTCGGGTGCCGAGGTGCCGCCCCCCAGGCGCCCGGCTCGCCCCGCTCTCCCCCTGCCCACCCCAGCATCGCCCAGGCCGTCGAGCTCCCTTGGCTCCCCGGCACCAGCGGGACTTTTCTCCAACAACGTTCTCTCTTTCTCTCTCTCTCTCTCTCTCTCTTCTTTCTCTCTCTGGTTTCTATTTTTTATTTTTTTTTCTTTTTAATCCCATCTGTGTTTTTCTTTAGCCTCCCATTTGAAAAAAACCCAAACGGTAATATACACTTCCATTTCTTGCTCAGCAGAAGCAGGGACGAGGGGGAGGGAAGGGCAATGAAACGTGCTTTTTTTCCCCGCCCCCTTGTTTTAGTTTCCTTTCTCATGATTTCTTTTCTTTTCCCTTGTGATGTACAGAAATGCAAACGATATATATTTCTCTTATTTTTATTTCCCCCCACCCCGTCGTCGTCGTGTTGTTCTAGAATTTTTTGCTTTTGTGTGTGTTAATGTGGAGAAGAAAAAAAAAAAAACCAAAACCAAAAAACCCTGATGTGTTTCCTAAATATTTATGACCGCTGAACACTGTATTTCCATTTCCTATATTTTGAAGAAGGAATTTAAAAGGGAAGAGAACCCAGCAGCTCTACACTGCAAAGGGAGGGAATTTTTCCTCCTCAAATTGGCAAGTGCCCGGTGTCCTTGGCTGGATCCTGCTGCCGTGGGGATGGTTTTCCTCCCCGGCTGCAGGATGAGGTTATCCAAGCACCCTGCAGTCATCCCGCATCCTGCATCCCGACAGGATGAATGCTGACCATCCTCGGTACCCAGCCCCTTCCCCACCTCCCGCAGACCCTCCAAAAGCTCCGGGCTCAGCCCGTCCCCCGGGTGAGCCGTGCCCACCCCAGCGCCCCCAGGAGCCGGGAGCCGGGGGTGCCCCGGGGCGCTGCGCGGCGTTACCTTCCCTTTTAAATCCCCAGTCCTGTCTCCATCCATCCCTGCTGCCTTCCCAGCCTTCCTCCTGGGTCTCTTCTCCTCCTCCTCGCCCACACGCACCCTCCAGCCCCTCTCTCGCTCCGGTTTTCTTTGGGCCAACACAACCCAACATCCCTCGCCGTGTCCCACCTCCATCCATCGCCTTCCCTGCATGTTACCCGGGACTTTGCCATGTTATAGAGTGACTTTTTAAGACTGAACCGCAGCCTGATCGGGTTACAGACACCAGCCAGCCACCCCCCCGCGGCGCCCCCGCTCGGCGGCCGGCCGCAGCCTTTCCATTGAAAAACAAACAAACAAACAAATTTTTAAAAAAAGATAATAAAAATTAGAAGCTAAAGAGACCGATTTTAAAAATAATTTTAAAAACTCTAAGCAAAGCAAACGGGATTAGCCGAGGGGTCTGGATCGCCGTACTAAAGAGTCCTTGTCTTTTTCCCATTCTGCCCTCCAAATGTGGAGATTATTGTTTTCTTTTTTTATTATTGCATTCCTGTCACTGCCAATTCCGAAGGTAGGTATTTCGTCCACCTCTGCACGTTCACTTCTGCAGATGAGCCTGTTGAAAAGCACCGTAGCTTGATTTAATGTTATTTTCTCTTTCTTTCTGACTTTCTTTCTCTTTCTTTCTCACTCTCCTTCTCTGTCTCTCATTTTGTCTCTTTTTGGTGGCTATATATAATTTTTTTTTATTTGTATGGTTTTCCCCAGTTAGCTGCAAAGCCATGCTCTTCTCTTACGTTCTTTATTTTTATATTTTTTTTGCCCTGTCCACGTAATATTTTTTTCTTTCTTCCCCCCTTTTCTCTTCCCCGTCTCCTCGTGCTGTTGGTAGAATGCATTTCTGTGTCTTTCAGCCCTCCGAATTTGTGTTCGTTTCCATTCAGGGGCCGAGCACGGCTGTTCCCTTTCAGTCCCCCATTAGTGGCCGGGTGATGAAGGCGGAGACAATTAGGGAGAAATAGGGGCAGTGGCCGCGGGTAGAAGTGGGCACAGGGGATTTTGGGGTGGATGGATGGGTCAAGAAATGAGAAATTTGGGGACATGTGTGGGTTTAGCCCCTCTCTGAGGGGAAAAAACCCAACTCAGGGAAAATAATGAGGGAGGCTGCAGTGGGGAAAGGTTTAAATCTTCCTGCCTGGAGAGAGGCAGGTCCAGGGCATCCCGATCTGTGAGGGGCAGGGGACAGCATCCCTGCCCTGGCTGTCCCATCCCCACAAGTGCCCAGTGTGTGTTCTCCCTTTTAGGCTGAGTCTTTGCCAGTCTGGGTTTATTTGGGTTGCTTTTACCTTCACTGCCTTCCTGCACGCCAGGGCAGGAGACTCCAGGGTTTGGGTGGGAACCCTGCATCCCACAGCCCGAGCCCACAGCACGGCCAGCCAGCGCCAAAATGCCACCCTGGGAAAGAGGAAACCAGTCTCTCTTTCTCTCTTCATCGTCCTCTTCTTCTTCTTCATCTTCTCTGCTTTAATGTTCCTCTCCTGGGATGCGGGACTGGGCATGGGCTCCACTGATCCCCCATTCCAGGGCTGCTGCATCCCCCTGGAGCAGATCCATGTCCCCCAGTGCTTGCAGGGCAGCTGGGCGGGGCTGAGCATCACTGCCAGCCTCCCCCTCACCGCAGCCATTGCAACAGCAACGGATTTTTAATAGAAACCCCAAATCCCCCCATTTGGGCTCCAGCTTGCTGCACTGTGGCTGGAGGGATTGGCTTATCCATGGGGACAAGGAAGTGATGGGGTGTGGAGCAGTCTGGGATGCTCGGGGACAAGGAAGCCTCACGTCCCTTTTGCAGCATCTTCGTGGTGATCCCCAGAATCCCAGCCCTTCACCCTGCCTCCTTCTTTTTTGGGGGGAGAAAAGTGGCATTTAGAACACAGTGGGATGGGTGGAGACAACCTCAGCCTCAAGGATTCACTGACCATTCATTGGTGTATTTGGGGCAAGGGGATAGTGAGGAATTGGGGTCATCAGTCCTGGGCATGGTGGCACAATCCTGGCACCACCCCAGTATCCCTGAATCCCCTTTGATCCCCTCAGCTGGACTCAGCGATGCCCTGTGCAGGATTCACCCTTCCAGGGATTCTCAGGGACCTGGCACCGGGCTGTGGCCAGGGGGAAGGAGACCCCAAAGCTCCCCGAGCTGGGGTTTGCTGGCTTGGTCAGGACTGGTGTTGCAGGAGCTGTTCCCCCCCATCTTTTTGGTCTTGTGGTGTTTGCAAAGATGGGGGAAACACCCAGGCAGTGTTTGTGGCTCAGAAGAGCTCAGATATTTGGGAGCCTCAGGGCTGGGCAAAATCCCCTGAGGTCTCACTGAGAACCTGGCTCAGGGCTTGGCCACGGCGGTGGCCTCAAGGTTTCCCCTCCCCATAGGAGAAGTGAGTTGGTTTGTTTTATTTCTCCTCTCTCTGGCTCTGTCTCTGTCTCTCCTCCTTCTCTCGCTCTTTCTTTCTCTCTTGCATTTTTGTGAATCTAATGATGCACTTATATTGCCCCGCTTTTCCCTTCTCTTCATACCTTACCTACTAAAGGAGGAAATGCCACTTTTTTGGTAAGTGGATGTTAACCAAGAGGGACTTAAAAAAAAAAAAAAAAGCATATAATGGAAAAAATAAAAAAAATTTTAAAAAAAGGAAGCAGAAAGCAAAGTCTGTGTTGAGTGCTGATGAGGACTTAGCAGTTCCCTGCAGAGTCACAGCTAACAGCTCAATGCGTGTCCCAGGAAGAGCTCAGAGACATTCGTTTATCTCAGTAACGAGGACATTTGTGAAGTTTTGCTTTGTTTTTTATTTTTTATCTATTTATTTTTTTATTTTATTTTATTTTATTTGGATGGTTTTTCTTCTTTCTTTTTTGTTGGTTTCTTTTATACCTTCTCGCCCCCCTGGCCCTCTCCCCTGCCTTGCCCTCCATTGTCGCTCTGTGCCGTTTTTTCCTCATTTCTGGGTTTGTTTTAAGCCAAAAGCCGTACTATCGATAAAAACTACACGTATCGGAACATATATCTCTATATATGTGCATGCCTCTGTGTGAGCAGACCCCATCACCTCCAGCCCTCTTTGGTTCGACCTCTTCCCCTCGGCTCAGTCTGATTTACTCTCCCCCACTGCCCCGCCTTCGCTCCTCTCATCTTTTCTTTTCCCCCCCATTTTCCTCCCTTCGTTTGGGTTTTATCCCCCTCTTCCCTTCCCCTTTCTCGGTCGGGGCGGGCGGGCACCAGGGTTTGCTTTATCCCCTCTCCAGGTGGTTTTTTTGGGGGGGGTATATTTCTTTCCCTTCGAGCTCTCCCTCCCCGACGACTTGGGGCTTTCTTGGATTTATTTATTTTCCTCCCACCCCACCCTTTCCTTTGGGTTTTTATTACGATTTAAGTTGAGTTATATTTTTTTGGCGTTTTGCATGCGGAGGTTTGCATGACCCACGTTGTTGAGGGCGAGAGGAAGGTGCAGAGTAGCGTCTGTGTAGCCTGCCTTATGCGATGTGCATTGACGTTGTGATCTGCGCCCCCGGCCCGGCGCCCCCCGTTAAAATCCCCTTTCTCCTTCTTTCTTGTCTTCTTCCCCCCTTCCTCCTCTCCCTCCTTCTCTCTCTCTCTCCCCCCTTGCCAGAGGCCAGCCTCGGCGTCCCCCTCTCCGCGGGCTCACGGCAAGACGGAGCCGCCGTCCCCCCGCACCCGGGGGGGCCGACACGGTGCCCGCAGCCCCCGGTCGCCCACGCCGGAGCGGGCCAAGCACGGCCACCGGCATCGCTCCCGCAGTGCCTCGCCGCCGCCCCGACACCGCGGCCAGAGCAAGGGGCGGCCCTCGGCCCCCCGGGAGCCGCCGCCGCCGCCGCTCAGCCCCGCCGGCTACAGCAGCGACTCGGAGGGCTCGGCCGGCTCCCACCCCTACCACCCGCCGGCCGGCCCCGACAGGAACCACGGCGCCCACGGCAAGAAGTAAGGGAGTGCTCGGGATGGGGTCCTGTGGTCCCTGCCATGGGATATGGGAGCTGGGCTGGGATGTTTGGGGTGCAGCTCCCTGCAGGCACCTTAAATCCATCCAGGCAAAGCTCTGGGGGAGCAGGGCTGGGTTGGGATGCTCAAGGGTTGGGGATGGGAAGGGGACAGGGTATGGGGACAGCCGCGGGGATGGCAATGAGGATGAGTTGGCGATGGGAATGGGGATGGGAACAGACATGGGGATGGTGATAGGGAAAGGATGGGCTTGGGGATAGGGATGGGGATAGGTGAGAGCCACAGTGAGTAGTGCTAGCACACTGTGGGAAGGGTCATCCCTGCAAGGGATTATCCCAATGCGAAGGGCAGTGCCTGGATGGCAGCATGGGATTACGGGGTGCAGGATTGCAGATGAAAGCCCTGTGCTTTACAGTCAGGGATGTAGCCCTGTCAAAAACCGGTGTCATGTAGGTGTTCCCTATGGGAACCTGTGGTCCCTGGCTCCCCTGGGAACACCCTACCAGCCAGGGCGAGGTGCGAAGCGGTGCTGGGATCTGCCTTCACAGGGTGAAGGAGCGGCACCACCGGGGCCGGCCCAACAGCAGCTCGGAGTCGTCAGCCAAGCACTCCCGGCACGCCTCGGAGCGGAGGAAGAGCCCGTCCCCCAGCCCCGGCCAGCGCAGCAGCTCCTGGAGCTCCAGCGGCTCCCTCTCCAAGTCCCGCTCCCGCTCCCGGGAGAAGAGAGCAGGACGCAGCCGCTCCCGCTCGCCCTCGCCGAAAAAGCCAGCCAGCAGGTCAGGCCCGGCGGAACAGGGACAGGGGCACGGGGGACACCGCGGGTGCCAGCAGCAGGGTCAGAGGGCATCGCGGCTCAGGGTGGTCCCGGCTGCCCGGGGGCTCGGGGAGGGGTCACAAGCCATTGCTGGTCACACTGGAAACGCCAGCCCCCGGTGGGAGTGTCACCTGTGCAGGGAACTGCTGTCACAGGGTGTCCCAGCGTCCCACACGGGACCCCAGCCCATTCCCTGACCCTCCTCCTCCTCCTTGGGGTGTAGAGAGAAGGACAACGAGCCCCGAACACGTCACGGTGATCCCGATCCCGCCCGCGCCCGGCGCCGCTCCAGGAGCTACTCCCCCATCAGGAAGCGGAGACGTGACTCCCCCAGCTTCATGGAGCCCAGGAGGATCACCAGGTGGGTCCTGGCGTGCGGCAGAGGCTCTGCCACGGCCGCTGGCACGTCCCGGGGCTGAGCTCTGCTGCCAGCTGACCCCAAAGGATGGATGGAGTGGTGGATGGATGGATGGATGGATGGATGGATGGATGGATGGATGGATGGATGGATGGACGGACTGAGAGATGGACAGAAGGGTGAATAGGTGGGTGGATGCACGCATGCGTGGATGCACAGATGGACATGGATGAACAGATGGGTGAATAGGTGGGTGGATGGATAGAGGAATGGATGGACAGACGTACAGATGGATGGATGGACACACGGATGGACAACAGCAGCTCTGTGGATGCACAGATAGCCCTGAGGATGACTGGGTGAATCAGCTGGCCCAGACAGATGGATAACCACACTGCCTCCAATACTGTGACTTTCTGATCTCTTCCTATTTCGAGGCATGAAAACAGGAATTAATTTTAATCCGCCTGTGCATATTCCAGCAATACGCACGTCCGCAATCACGTCCCTCCTGCCCTCCAAAAGCCGGCTTCTCCTCCTTGGGATCCTATTGCCTCAGGATCCTGAGCTGTAAGACAGGCAATATTTCGTGCCAGACGAAACACTGTGTGCATATGTAGCACCTCGTTAAGATGCAGTGCTGGCAGCAGGGCCGTGCCGAGCCGAGATTACCTCCTTCCTGACCTATTTGTCTCTCCCACTATCAGCTGGGAGATCGGGGGGGCTGGATTTTCAGAAATCAGCTCTGCCTCGCTGTGGGAGGGATTTTGTTTTGCCTGGGCAGGACTGGAGTTGTCAGGAGGGAGGACAGGAGAAAGGACAGGAGAAAGGACAGGAGGAACACTGCAGAGCCCACGGGTTAGATCTCCCCACAGCTCTCCCTGATGGATGCCCCGGAAAGAGCATGGGCTGGGAAAACTGCTCCCAGCCCAGCCCAGGTGCCACTGGCTGGTTTTCTATCCCTCCTGCTCCATCCTGGTTTTACCAGGAGGTCCCCAGGGAGGTGGCAGGGCTCGGCTGGAGAACACAGTCCGTGGTCCTTGTGAGGACTGCCCACCCCATCCCCATCACCATCCCTGCAATGGATGGGGGTGGCAGACCCCACTCTGCTTGGGGCTCAGGAGGAGTAGAGCCATTTCTGTGAGGAGTAGAGGATGCTGTGGGGAGGGGGCAGCCAGAGAAACACCTTCAGCCGCCCTTGCCTGCCCCATAGCCCAGCCAGAAGCCCCAGGGCTTTTCTTTGCCCTCCTGCCCTGTCCCCAGTTCCCATCACCCCCTTCCACCACGTGGTCCTACCTCAGTGATGCCAACTTCTCCTTTTCCATTTCATCCCAAGGTCCCTCTCGGAGAGCATCGCCGCCAGCCTGGCTCCCAGGGTAACCTCCCCCTTCCTCCTCCTCCTCCTCCTCTTCCTCCTGGATCCCTCTGTGTCTTCTCACACCTTAGGATGCCCTCGGCACCCAGCCGCTCTCTGGTCCCACTAACACCAGGCTGGGAGAAGGGGCAAGGGGCCGACTCCTGATGTCGCTGCCCCCTGTGTCCCCCCACCCCACTGTCCCCGTGCTCCCCGTGTCCCTCATCCTCAGGCGCCAGCGGGCCGCAGCTCGCCTCCCGCTAATCCCAAACGTCTCTTTTTCAGCAGCTTTCAATCTTTGGTGTCTGGGAAACACAAAAGCCCCATTAACCTGCTCACTTTC